>JAVYIG010010538.1:0-68268 GCA_035222895.1 Strongylocentrotus droebachiensis | reverse complement strand
GAAAAAATCCTGCGTACGCCACTGCTCGATCGCAAATCACACCCGACTGCAAAGTATGATGGTAAAGAAGTATCTTGGAAAATGTTAATAGAGAAACAAACATTGAAATCATCCCTGACAAATGTAATCCCAATGTAGGGGTAAACACCAATGTCTAAAAATTGTATATTTTCGCTTTGAAATTTCCCTAAGTAGGTGACCCTTTGTGGGAGACCGCAACATTTATGGTATAGCGCCCTCTATGTCTGATTAGGGAAACTATCTCAAGTCATTTTGCTTTTATCCCGGGAAGTGGAGAACTGTCTTTGAAATCAAAGAAACTGAGTACAAAATCTCTTGCGACCGATTTCATTTTGGTATTAAAACCAACCTGTTCTTTATAGAAGCTGATTAAGGTTAACAAAAGGAGCTATGGCAGGTATGCAACATACGAATGTCGCATCAATGGGAGGTGTTCCTCAGCCGCATCCTCAAGCGATGCCAGGCCAGCCGACCCCGCCGACACAGGTCCCACAACAGGGTTCTCAGGTGCAGCAGCCGCCGCAGCAGCAGCTGCAGCTTCTCATCATCATCAACAACAACATCAAGAACATGATGCCGTTGCCAAAGTGAAGATGACTGTGGTCTTATTGAAAGAGGCATTGAGGGTGAGAACAACCTAGACTAATTAATTATATTAATGGTAGTAGGGTCGTTAGGGTATGTCATATGCGGCGCTAGACAGCAATAACCATCTGATTTGGGTCATTTCTTTAATAAAACTGACATTTGTTGTCGTTCCCTAATACAGATGGCAACCCTTACCCAGAGATCTCGTACCGTGGGGGTGGCTATGTACATATTTTCGTCCACGACATTTTCTCCCCGATTTTCTTTATTTAGATCTAATTTCCTGATTCTAAATCAGATGTAAATTAGGTTGGTATGTCATTTGTCCTAATTACAGTTATCAAAATTTGATAACTCAATATTAAACGGATAATTTACGGACTTACTTATATGAATTATCCAATTTGTATCTCCGAACCGCAAAGCAGTACGTTCATGCATTCGAAATATTACCCGGCGGCCGATATATTTCCGGGTCCACCTACCAAAACATAGCCAATGGCCAATCAGAGCACTCGTTTCGTGGGAGTTCGTTGGTCAAGCCGGGCCGACTCGTACGTAGCTACGGTAGCTATTGGACGTTCGAAAAGAAAAAATGAATATTCATCAACTAAAACCAAGACGGATAATGTTGACGACGAGACTTTCTGGGATTAATCATTAATTTGGGATCTAAATGAGCAAGCTATCGTAAGTCAAATAAGCTATATATATGTTATTTTTAATTTGTGTTGTAATTACAGCAGTTATGAGGATGTAAAGAGTGAAAATCTTGTTGCATATCTCATTCATCGCGGTCCGGTCGAACCGAACCATTTGTTCCGTACAGTGCCTCACAGAAAGAGGTCCCCAGACTTCAGTCTCTATAATCGGAGGTCTAGTGGAGCCAGACGTAGTCTCAGTGGAACAACCGACGATTAGAGAGACTGAAGTTTTCGGTCTAATGCGGCGCTTGTTCATTAAGGTATCCAAAATTTGGCAATCCTATACTTTAGTGTGTTTTACTGAACAAGCGCCTCATATGCAATAGGTTCTGGTCCTGAAACAAAAAAATATTTCAGCATGAAATTTGATATGGATGAATTTTCTTTAATTGTGTACTTTACTTTACTTTACTTTAATACACGATGTTGTAGGTCTAAGCCTGTTCATCGATCCAGGATTCTTCCATGATTACTGCTATTTGTGGAGGGAGGAGGTTGTGTAATAACATGAGACGATAGACACAGAGACGCCAAGTTCAAAGATCGGCAATGCGTGACATTTTCATGATTCGGCGCGCGTGCGCGGGGTATAACACACGTATAAGGTATAGCGTTTTTTCAATATCTAGCGCGCATCGTTGGTAAGAGCATTTTTAGACCCTCGAAATTCGTGATGTCACGCCTAAATGCCTAATGCGTGATACTTGGTAGCTCTGCAGACAACACCTAGACCGTAATTAAACATTTGATTTTTTCAAGTTAAATAGTTATTATTATTAATGAGTTTAATGTATCCACTGAAGTTATTCATGTGGGGGATTCAAAGCAGAAGCAGTAAAGTTCAACTTAGTCAACAAAAATCACTAATTGACCATGATTTATAAACTCCAAACAGTTTGTCTGTTAGCAATATTGAGTTAGAAGATCTAACTTGTAAGTTAACATGCAATTACTAAAATAATTGCTGTAAACATAACTGCTTATTGAATCAAAATTATTGAGCACTTATTGACTATTCCATTGTAAACATGATCATGTGAAGTATCCAGCAAGTTCCCTCAATAAGTTGGAATATGTCAACAGAAAAAAAGGCCTAATTATGATGAAAAATATGTCATAAAAAATTCAGAGGCCTTTTTTTTTATCAGGGAAAGGGACCTCTATTCATTGTAAGCATGATTATTGTTTTTTTACAAGACAGAAAAATAGAATTAATATTTTGTATATGTGAACAAAAATAACTTTATGAATTTATGAACTAAATAATACATCTGAATATTATTATGATAAGCACTTTAAATCTCCATTTTTGTTTCATGTTTATAGAACCTTATGAAGATTTCTGCTCAGGCCTTTGGTCATTCTGCTATGATTGACAATACAACGTAAGTTAATATACATTACAACAACAAAAAAGCTTGCAAGTTTTTACTTATATTTATTTGGATAAATGTGTAATATACATGTGTAAGTGTAGGAGAATGTGTAGGGTATAAATATAGATTGCAGACAGGCTGTGTTTTACATATTTTGTAGCCTTTGGAAAAGACCTACAAAAAAGATTATACATGCTTGTTTATTTAAGGCTGAAAAGTAGTTGGGGTCTCTAAATTCAGAAAAAATGAATGTCGCCAATTTTGAAAACTATTCAAATAACAGATAGGCCTATAGTAATATCCCCTTGTTTTTTTACATTACCGGTATTTGTATGATCTTTTTGGATGAAGGGAAGTGTAGAGCCCTGATTAAATGTGTGAATACATTTCCTTTTTTTCTTCTTCATATAAATGAAGTCAGAATGATGCATCGGGTGAAGTAAAGAAATCTTGACTGAAATAATATTTGATTGTTTTCTAACCTTTGAAATGATAATGTGAAGGTTTACTTTGGTATACCGAGTACGTTTTCTGTATTGATGTTGTTTGTTTTTATGGCACATTATTTGTGTTTAAAAAATACATTATTGTGTTCATGTTTCTTTCTTTATAATTTCAGTAAAACTTCAGATGAGATTGCTGCGAGATTTGACAAAAGCTTGGAGGAATTCTACTCTCTGTGTGATCAGTTAGAGTTGTCACTTGTAAGTAGAGTAAAAAATACATGCCTCTCCATATAAATATTCAGTAATTAAGCTGATTTGATTTGTTAATGTTTTATTAATAAGATGTATCTCATACTATCTACCTTTAAGTTTATGAGTAATGTTAAATGGTATAATTGCATTCCTTTTCAAGCAAACAAATAATTCCTCTTCAAGTGATGTCTTATCTGTTATTGTTTGTTTCTTTAATTCTCAGTATTCTCAAATCAATTATGTTGTCCACACAAACAAACAATTAATTTCAATACATATGAAATAAAATATTTTGCATTGATGTCAGTAATAAAAAGAATCTACTCTCCTAAACACTGATTGCTCTTTAGAACTTTTGGAAAGAGCTGTATTTTGCAATCTGTTGTTTCTGTTTTGTGAAATTAAAGCAGTGTAGTTTAGTTGAAAGGGAAGAAAGTGGAGGATGAAAAAAAACCTGTTGTTTACATCATAAACAAATTTCAAAATTTCCAATGACCAAATCTAAACTTTTGTTTACACAGCGTCTTGCCTATGACTGCACCACCCAGTTCATGGACGGGGCACGCTATACCCCTGTACCGCTTGTCCTTTCCCATAAACCAGACATGATGCCAACGGAAGCCCTGACCTACGGCCAATACATCAGTACAGTGAAGGCTCAAATACAGTGCGCTTCGGACGTTCATACCGCCCTCTTGGACTGCTGCCAGAAATTAGGTCATCCAAATCAGACATAAGGACAGGCCAGTGACCAATTATATTTGGTATTATAGACTTGGATGGAGCAAGGAGAATGTGATATTACATTTGTTATTAACTAATGCGCATGGAAAGTGGATCTGGACCAGAGGTTGGCAAAAACTTTGCAGGAAACTACAGACAATGAGAAACATATAGACGACTCGACTGCTATGTGAGCTTGAAGTTGTGTCAAGAATTTGGATTCACTGCATCAGTGAATGGAATGGATGGACTTGATCTTCATTCAGATCTAAACACAAAGTGGGAAAATGTATGATGACTCCAAACTGAATAATAATGGTCAAGAACCGGAGAATGCTGAATCGCCAGTATTTATTTCGTATATTGTTATCATTTTAAAGTATTTTTAAAGTACTGGATGGATATTGATAACAATTATTATAAAAACAATGGTAGTATGGGTACTGTACATTTATGATACAGTTCTTCCAACCTTTTTAAAGCCTATTATCCAGAACAGAAGTAACTACCGGTACATGTATGTTAAGACTGTGTATGCAATTAGGGAGTGGCTTCATGGAAGGATGATTGAACCTTGTACAACTCATATCGAGGGAAAGGTGAACTTTAGAGCAGTGGGCCATTTCCCTTAAATATCATCAAATTTAATGCATACATCTTTCAAATGGCAAAGTAGATTGAAAAGGATAAACTCTGAGTAGTGAACATCCCAGAAAAGGAAATTAATCAACTGAGGTCATTTTAACATTCCTCTCTTAAATGATTCTCAGATGATAGGAATCACTAATCTTGTAATATATGAAGTAAACAAGTGCCATGAAGGAAAAAAAAAGAGTATATTCTGGCAATTCTTTAATATCAAAGGGGAAGTCTGGTCCTAGGATGAGGATTTTCTGAAAGAGCAAGTCTGGATCTGGGCTTTATAGTCTTTTCTGTTGATTGATGTCCTCTGATCATGTGAAGACTATTGATTTTTCATCATTAAAACTTTTACATAAAAAAGATGCATTTTCCTTGGATTTCATTTTTTCATGATTGTTCAGCATGTTTAGAAGAGAGTACAAGTTTTATATGACATCAACACGTTTGTCTAAATGGAAGCAAAAACCTTTACATTATTTTTTTCCTTAGGTGGTTTCTTATCGATTATTGCAACTGACCTTTGTGTCTCAATTTTTTTTTTTTTTAAATATCAAGATTGAAAGAAATCAACAAACACAGACCCCACTGTTGTTTGGTGAAGAGTAAAACTAGGAAAGACTTCGTTTGTAGAATGAATTTGAACAGTTAGTGTTGTTGTACACTTTTTCCTGCAAAAAGTGCTCCGTGATTATTTCCTACACTAACCAAAGTCTAAACTGCAACCCTAGACACAACACTATATCTAACCCTATCCCTAGAGCTAACCTAAGACACAACTGCAGCCCTAACCTTAAACCCAGAGCCAAAGACCGTGTAGTAGTAATAGTATCAAGGCTTATTCAATAGCAGTTGACAGTTGTTTTTAGCTTATAACCCTAAAGCCTGTAGGATGCCTATACAATAGCAGAAATTAATGAATGCAAAGTTAAATTCTGTCCTCACATGTGAGAAAAGAGAAAAAAAGGATTACAGGTATGTGTAGGATGAAGTGTAATTGTTGGTGTTTCACCTTGTAGAATAGACAAATGTATTTAAAGATAAAGACCAGTTATGGTCATGCGATTGCATTGTGAAAGAAACATTGTGGAATCGATCAGAAAAGGTTGATCATCTAGCATATAAGTATTGGTGTGTACTGCAATGTTCTGGAATCATCAAAATGATAAGAAATTTGGCCCAGTCTTTGTAAAGTTACAAGCACTGTACACAGAAAGATGTATACGGGACTACGCACACGTGCGCGACACATGCGTTTATCTCCCACAGTCAAATAGATAAACTAATTTACCAAATATATCAATTAGTAGGCCTACATGTACAGTAGGCGGTGTCCCTGCAAAAATGTTATCATCATGTATTAGTCAAAACATATTCTTTCACATGATTGGTAATAAAGAGCTTCCATTTCATTTTTTGTAATTGGGGCATTTCCAATACTGGTCTTTACCTTTAACAGCATTTGTGTTTTTTTAGCTGATAACTCCAAAGACTGTAAGATGCCAATATGAATATGATAGCAAAAGTTGAATGAATGAAAGGTGAATTCCATTCTTACAGGTGAGAAAACAGAAAATGGAAAATGTGCGTGTGATATGAATTTGAGTGGATTGTATATGACCTTGCAGAATAGACAAATCTATCCATGCTTATTTAACATTCGTCTTTAGCTGATGACCCAAAAGCTTTTAGGATGTGTCTCCATGACAGTTTTATTCAATGAACGTAAGGTGAATTCCGTTCTTACTGATGCTATACACTAGAGTTAGTCGATACTGAAAGGGGTTTTGATTGTGAAATGGTCTAGTGAACAAAGCCACCCTTACCAGACATTTAACTAATTGGTTCAAGATGCTATAACAGCAACATTCTCAGACTTTATAATTATAAGACCACATCATTTTCCCTCTCTCTTTCTCTCCCTCCTGTCCACATCTCTCACATTCCTCTTGTCTTTCATAGCTACAGTCTCAATACTTTCTTATTCTCTCACCCTCTTGTCTTATTCTCTCATGGTCAAGTAGCTTTGTTCAGTGATTTCTATGTGAAAACTTGAGTCACTTGCTCATTGAAATCATTTAAAGTTTTTCACCTCGGCGCTACAGACCCAAGACTAAAATATTTTAATATTTTTTATAAATACTATATAATTATGAGCCAACTGACAATATTTTCTTTTATATCCCTCATGTATAGTTGTTTGCATTGCGATTGTACAGAGCACGAAAAAGGTATAGACAAGTACTATCTTTCGATCTCAGGTCGAGATAGTACTTTTGTAAAGTAATTTTTTGCTGCTACCCCACTTGCCCACCCTTGCCCATTGAATACGCATAGCAAAGTAGGTTACGCGAAATGTCAAAGTCAATGTCAATGTCAAATGAGCGCGCATAAACTGTATTACATGTATGCATGTTGCGCTTTGTAAAATCTAGCTGAAGCTAAACTGTCTGCAGAATCAGTTCTTATTATTATGTAAAATTCACTTTAAATAGACCTTATTGCCGATGTGGGATATAAAACAAATATTAACCTCCTTTACTTGGGCAATGGATACAAACTATCATCGCCTCGGTGATCTCGGGGCTACCATCTTCCCTCGCCTTGCAGCTCGGGAAGATAGTAGCCCCGAGATCACCTCGGCGATGATAGTTTGTACCATTACCCTCGTAGTCGATTAATATTTGCTTACTTTAAAATGTCACATAGGGACAGGTTTAGGGTTAGTGATAGATATAGTCATATGACATCTTGTGTAATTACATCAGGGTCTAGACCAAGTAGATAATGTACGCCCAAATTAATATTTACAAAAAATTGAAACGAGCACATCAACGACAAAACAAGATGCAAAAGACACAGGCACAAGTATCTCTTCATGTAAAGAACTGTTTCATTACAATATTATTATTCTTATCAATCATACATATATTTGTACATCAATCAAACCGATAACTTGTACGAAAAACAAAACATTTTATGTACATGTCGTGCAGCTTGTTGTGAATACTTATAACAGGACTACCTCCTAAATTCCAGCTTGATTAAAGATATGAATACAATCAATGAGAATTCATCCCGACATCCATCGTAACAACTATAAGAATACAAGATCATAGTGCAAATAAATGTACAGATTGTGCAAGTTTCTATATAAATATACAATTACTTTCTTTCAAAACGAAAGTACGGTAATATAAAAGAAAATTGAATACATAAAATCGCATGTTGGCTTGAAAACAAGATATCTGGATGAATACTCTCCTAATCAATAATAAAAGTTAATTTAAGTCTTTCTTGATTCCATGAAAAATTCGGAATTTCATTTCTGTGTTTAATACAAAATCACAGTATTTTCATCATAAAATGTCATCATTCAATCAAACAAAATCATTTTTATTAAGTCCTCTTAATGAAATCCAATGATAAATATAAAACGCTTTGTAAAAACTTAGTGGTTAATGTGTACACAATGCCATTGGGGCTCTACTTATAATATTAGCACCAAGGTGAATACAAAATCTGAATGTCCGTTATGGAGAGAGAGAGAGCAGGAGAAAAATATAAATGCTATGCATGGTTCATATGCTATTTCAAATGCTGGAAAATCTATATAAAAAATACCATAGACACTTTTCCTAGGAAGTCAGAGAATTTTGATGATGATGATGATGATAATGATGATGATCAAGAAGACAATGATTTCATTCTTATCAGCCTTTCCTGAGGAATACATTCAGGGTAATAGAAATGTTCACACTTGACTAATTAGGAAAGTATATCATATGCAGACCTGCCAACCTCTGGAGTTCAAAAACTGTATTCTTTAATCCTGCAAGTTGTATTTTACTGACAAAAATTGTATTCTAAAAAAACAACACTGATCAATGCCTCTTACATTTCCTACATACAGGAAGAAATTTTGTTATGGATCATTGGTTGAATATGCATGATTTTGTCATGGCTGGTGTGTCCGATGAACCAAAAAACATCCCAAATAGCAGATGTGAGATGCTTGTAGGATAATTTAAAGTATTTTTGTTGTTTTGGACAATCATATTTTATTGAGGAAAATCGTACTGTCATATTCATTCTAAAATCGTATGAAATACCATTAAATCGTACTGGTTGGCAGCTCTGCATATACTTCCTGACAGGGCTCCAATTCACTGGCGGCACTGGCCCCAAATTTATTAGAAGGTATTTCAACGTTGTATTAACTTGTTCACTGTGTGCTTTTTGGTTGATCAGTGCTGATTTTTCACCATTGTGTCATTGGTTTTCCTAAATTTAGAGAATGTTTCTGATCTTCAACCCATTGGATGGTTAATGTATTAAGCCTATGGGAATGAGAGAAGTATGTAGCCAATGGGTTAACTTCATGGCATAACATGGCCCACATGGGCTGAATGATATTAAAATTTAGTTTCTCGTATGGTAATTTTGGTTGCCTCTATACACCAGGGCAAGTTCATTTGTGGCCCCTTGCTGATTGAACAGGATCAAATTGTCTGTGTCTAGCTTGTCAAATAAGGATGGTATCTCTACTTTACAAATTAAAAAAAGCAAAACATTCTCACAAAACACAAGATGCCTTCTTACCAATCCAAAAGCACACAATAACATGGTGCACTCGCATACCACACCAACCAGATATAGATATTCTTCACATAAGAACATACACTTTCAAGGCATTATTACCATGGATCTGCAGTGCTACACTTTCTTTTATTTTTGTACCTTCAGCAATATCTATGTTATTGATCATAAATAAAAACCTACTGCATTTGATGAAGCCATATAAACTTCTTGTTCAGTCCTGAACCCACAAATATTACATTAAAATATCATAAATAATACTTATAAAAATAAATGACATTGTACTTTCCTGTATATGTATAAACTTTACTAATGTAAAGCAAGGAAACTACAGAATGCGTCGTATTACATGCTGTAACAGAACTTCATATGAACTTAATACTTTATAATGCCTAGTACCTATATATCCTCTTAGTACATCAAATTCATGATGAGTTGCATAGAAACAATAGAAAACCTTGTGTATCTACTCATCTACTCCATAGTTGCTCTGATGGTAACAAATCATAAACACAGAGCAAATTCTTACTACATTATTTTTTATGAAGGGACATACATTAATCAAGGTTGAACTCTTAATTTTTTTGTTTTTTACCAGTACCTTTGTATGTTAATGTACAAGATTTAAACTATCCAACAGCCCCAGGAATATGTTCTCAGGGTCCTAAAGAAGTCAGATAATACCACCTTTATTCTCATATAAATAAAGTTGTTTTAAACTGAAATTTAAACTCCATTATCTTGTCTTATCCATGATGCTCAGTGTAAGATATTGAACCAGAAAAAGAAGAAATGGAGGAAGGTTAAAAAATACCTAATTCTTATATCTAATGGGAATGAATAGTGGAAAAAATATATATGTACAAAACTTAAAAATCAATACAACACAAATAATAAATACATCCATTATATAAAGTCACTGATCTTGTCAATGTATGATACAGTTAAATACAGTAGTGTCCACCACATTAGAGCTCAGGCTTGACCGGGGCTAGAAATAGGAGTGTCTCATGTGCTGTACAGCTAGAGGCAGGCTGACCGGGAGGAGACCGGTAGCCTATCTCCTTGGGCCATGCTTTCTTTGGTCATCTGACATCACCGATGCGAGACTGTACTAGATGAATTGAGGCATGTCCAAGCAGATCCTGGTCTACTCCGCATGGGTGCTTCAGGTCCTGGTCTACCTTCCTTGGTCCATGACTGCAGAGAGCCTATGAATGAAAGGCTATCATCTATAGAGAGGCTTCACTCGTGGGTAGGACTGTTGGAAATAAACAAAGACAGAAATAATTTTGTAAAATAGATATCTAATAATCTATAATAGATATATCATAGGAAGTACATACTTTAGAATAAATAGTTTAAAATGGTTTATGAAAATATGTTATTATGCTATATCTATTTTACTGTGATTATTAAGACGCTTTAAAATGATTTATGAAAATAATGTTCATATTATATTTATTCTTGGGAACCTACAAAAACAAGCTATGCTTTCCAGTAGGTTCTGGTTTCATTTCATAATTTTGATCTTACTTTGTCAACTATGTTCTTTATTGTGCAAACAATTGTTATATGAAATGAAATAAAATCAATCAATCAATCAAATGAAAAAAGACACACAAGGTCAAGGGACACATTACATTATATTATTTGTCTGAAGATGATACTATACCAAGTATAACAGAACTCTTGCACTTCTTGAAATACTTTACGGCAAGAAGTTTACATTCTTCCTTCTCATTTGACATTTATCATCTTTCTTCCAAAAAAAAATCCATCTTCCATTCTTGAACAAGAACAAAGACATAGAACCCTTGAAAGACTTTCTCAAGGATATCTTGCCACCAACAGAGTCTTTGCAAGATATCCTCCTTCTCACGTTGCACTCATCATCTCAATCAAACCCCTCACCCCTTCTCGATAGGTATGATAGAACCTATAACATGATTTTAATAATGACCGGTCATTAGCATTTGATAATGACCGATCGTTATCAAAATTACTTGTTAGGCAAAATGAATACCCGGTCACGTGTAGGCTCTCAACCAATCATTTTATTAGGATCCACGTCATCCTCTTATAAAACCTGTATACTCTCTACTCAGGGATGACTTACCGCTAACAGGTTTCTTGGAATGTATCCCTCATTGTCGTTGACCCTGGCCCACCACCACTCCTCCTCCTTGTCGTCACCCTTCCTCTTGATGGATACCTCATCCCCATCACGGAAGCTCATCTCATCGTCCTTCTCGGCAGAGTAGGAGTAGACAGCACAGACCGGGACATTGGGGTCAGCACCCATCTTCTTCTGCATTCCTGTGTGGTGTGTGGAACGGAAAGATTATAAATTAAAATGGTGGCCTCATATTGTCATCTGAGAGAAGGCTACTATTTTTCACCTTTTTCACGAGTCGTAAAAGTGTTTTCTCTCTTACATTACACCTGTGTAAAGCATTGACTCTGTTCTGTTTATATATTTTACTCCTGTACCACCCACCATCTTGTTTAGGTCATCTAGTTGCAAGTACACTTCTCAAGCAAATATTCAGAGTCTACTGATTTCAAGCATAGTTTGAAAAACAGGAAAAGAGAGAAAGAGAAATAAAGATAGAACCTGGAAAAAATCAGAGAAGAGAGGATGGAGATGGAGATACTCACCAAAGAGATAGTCAGAGCACCCTTGGAATCCTTCTTCCTCCTCCTCACACTTCTGAGCCGGTGTCTCTCTGTCACTGATGGTCGTTGCATAGAGGCAGGCTCCGTGCTCTACCAGGTTACGCACCATGATGATGTTGTTACAGGAGGCTGCACAATGCAGTGGAGTCCTGCAAGGGCCGAGAAAATACAAAGGTTGTTTAATATAGATCACTTCGTGATAAGGGTTTGTTTGTATATAACAGTGTACCAGAGATCTTTTTTAATAGTCAATGTTTTACTATCTTCCACAAAATACTTGAAGTTAATGTGGAAGCAATCAGAATTTGAAGAATTGCACTCTACTTTTGGAGATTCTTAACAATCCTTCTCTCATTCTGAAACATTCAGATAATATAGCCAAAGAGGATAGCGCTGTGTTCTTGGAACCAGGCGGCACTATGTTAGAGACCTAATCAATATGCTAGCACTAGTTCAGGTACAATTAGTTCTTTGGAAGAACTCATATACCTAAGGGAATTAATATTCAAATACTATCTAACCCTTCTACAAATATTTCTTGAGATTCATACTCAATGAAACAATCATAAATCATTAACTCAGCACAGAATATAACAAAGAAATAAACCAGAAAGCCAATTTACCATCCATCACTGTCAGGAGAGTTGACATCCACACCGTACTGGATGAGGAAGTTGACAATCTCATAATGGTTGGCACAGATTGCATTGTGGAGTGCGGTGATGCCTTCATCGTTGGCACCGCTGGGGTTGGCCACCTGTTAGTGAATGAAATCGGAGAATAGAAATCAGCATTGTCCACCTTTTCTTAACCAATACATGTAACTTGAAAACAAATAAATCAAATCAGCAACACATTCACAATACAAAAATATTTTCTTGAATTACCAGATATTTCCAAAAGTGGTGAATCAAAGAGAATATGACCAGGTTAAACATTTACGATCTAGAGAAACATACTGAATGCTATCACTGCACATGACTTCAAGAATACTTTTTTTCCAAGAATAAAGATAAGTGTATTCGTTTCCTTATATCTTTATGCTTCTCTGTAAAATAATGACGTGAATATTTAAATTTGAATATTTCTCACTTAAGCATGAACATAAAATATCCCTTTCCGATGAATTGAGGATTGATCAAGGGTGGGTGACTCACCTCTGGAATGATTTGTCGGACGAGGCTGAACTCTCCCTCTAGCGATGCATCCAGGAGGAGTGCTAAGGGATCAAAACGAACCCTGATACCCTTGATTATGCTCTTTGGATTCTTGAGGATGCCTTTGATGCCCTTGACCTGTTTCTTGGTCTGTTCTATGATTGGTGAGCGGCCAACCTGTGACAATGCCTTGCTATACTGCTGGTGGCTCATGATGGCATCGTTGCTATACTTGCTCTTCTGATTATCAGTTTTCTTGTCAGTATCAGCAGGCTTTGGTTCTGTCTTGGTGACCTCCGGAGGGGTTATGTCCGAGGTTTTGTCGGATTCAGCTGATGCAATGGGAGCTAAGGTGATGGATCCAGGTCCTCCCGGGGCGGGAGGTTGCTGCTTGAAGAACTGTGGTTGATTGGGATCATGGAAGTTCTCGGGCTTAGCTTGAGGGTGCTGGTCTCCCTGCTGGTAAAACGGAAGCTTGTTGCGAAGCTCCGCGTTGAGGAAAGAGAAGTTCTCATCCTTGCTCTCTGTGTAGGAGAGCCGCTTCTTGAGAGGGCGTGGCATGTGTGGATTCTCTTCGGGTCCATGTACCGCTGCAAGGTGAGCGTTGGGAATTTGACAGGGCTTGCCGGTCTGTTGGGGGTAAGGGATACATCTTCCGACTCCTCTGGCACCCCCTGCATGCCACTGATGGGGAAGTTCCCCGATCGACCTGGGTAGTAGGGTGGGTTGTGGTTACCTTGCTCATAGCTAGGCCTGTTGTAGTTTCGATCATGGGCATTGGGTGGAGGGGCATACATGCCAACGGTTGCTGGGGATCGTTGGTGATGAGGCCTGGTGGAATCGGTGCCTTCACCACTGGCAGGAACAGTAGCATCTGGACCATGAGTAGCATTGGTCTGACCATAGAGTGACTTATTCGGGCCTTGGAAAGAAGGAGCATTTGGAGCACTGGAGGTCGGGGTAAGCCTGGTGTTTTCATTTCTTGGAGGTGGAGGTGGGCCCTTCTTCCCTGAAGGAGATGAAGGATGCCTCAAAACACCTTGCTGAGCTGGAGGTGGCAGTGGATTAGTATCAAGGTCTGGACTATCCCATGACGAAACAGAGGGTTGACCACTTGGGCTATACATGGGGGATCGGTCACCAGCAGGACGATTGAACAGGTAATTTCCTCGAGGGTCGTTCTGGAGAGTGGAAGATTTCTCTGGACTTGCACCCGAAGGTCTTTATTATCTTGACTTGGAGAGCTGGGCCTGTTCTGTCCTGGCCAACGGTTGGCAACTCCTTGATTAGGAGATCTGCTCCTGGCCTGTTGTTTGATGCAATGTTACCACTTTGTCTCACGTGAGAATAACCAGTAGAGCTGGGTACACTGTCCAGACTAGAGTTCTCTGTCAAAGAGGATGTCTCGCTACCACTTGCATCAACGCTCCTCTGACCCACATCCAGCTGCGTCTGTGAGGGTACCAGAGGAGTCCCCTGGGGGCCTGTGATCGGCACTGATGATCCAGTGCGAGGTTTGAACCCACTTGGGTGATTAACAATGGGCGGCTTCGGGGCTGGCACTGGCTTGTTGCCTGACACCAAAGGCCTCTGCCGATTGCCATCATTGCCATTAGTCCCATTGAAGAGGCGATTAGGACGAGGCGCCAATGGTGGCCTCTGACCAGGGTACTGACCACTGTTTTCCAACTGAGGGCTACTCCTATTATAGTCCTGAGGTCCATCTGGTCGTATTTGACCTATGTTGCCGTTGGGTAAGCTCCTGGTTGTCGCATTGTTGTTGGTATTATTAGACGGAGCTGATCTCTGTCCACCTGGGACTGGGGACTGGCGTTGCTGGTTCTGCATTGCTCTCTTCTGTCGAAGCAGCTCGGTCAGTTCTTCAATTCGCCTATCAACAAGAATCACATCACCCTTTCTCTGGCCAAGACCGTCCTTTGGTTATCTACCTTTCTACTCTGCTGCTCATTCATCTGATTGCGATCTGTTGAGACATAAACACAAAAAATATAGGATAATAGATGCATTCAGTTATACAAAAATTCAAGACTCAAAGTGTGAATATGAGGACACCAAAATAAAAATAAAAAGGAAGAGACTGAAAATAAAGGTCTGAAATTAAATGAAAAACTTTGAACATTCTGTTAATACATTTAATTTTCATAACAAGTATATTAATGCTTGCTGTATATTCAAAACAAAAGTTTAAAATTAAGAAAGAGAACATCATTCTGGTGTAAAGAATTAACTAAATTTATAAAAAGTCAAACAGTATGAAAGAATAGGCAGAAAAAAAGATAAAGAGAAGATAATGAAAGCTTCTGCTCACCAAGAGCTCTCTACGCAGTCTCTCCAGTTCCTGTGAAGCAGCCGAGGACTGGAGGAGCTTCCCGCATTGCCTCTCCTGATGTTCTCAAGCTGGTGGGTGAGTTGATCCACCTTGGCTACCGCGTTGGCTAGCTCATGCTCTTTCTCCTTGAAGAGCGAGCGCAGGTTCTCAAGCTCACCTGCTGGAAAAAGAAAAAAAGGATACAGAGTGAGAAAAAAGTTTCCTTTTAAAGGTATTACAAAGTTTTGGGAATTTTGAAAATTGGTTGGATAGTGAATCTTTACAATTTTGATATATTGGATGCCCCTGTGGATGTATTATAAGCACTAAAAAAAAATAGCCCCTAAAACACTTCTGTTTTCGAGAAAAATTGAATATAAAAATTTACCGGTGCTCCCGGTAAATCTTGATAAATTTCAATAGCGCCTATGGCCGTACAATGGTAGCTGCGACCATGAAAATCTCAGAATATGTAGTTGAGATATATAATTTCCAAACGGGAATAGCTAATCGGTCGATTTTAGTCAAGAAACATTGTTTCATAGCTAAATTAATATCTTGACCTTGAGAGGGAGCTATACAATTAAAGAGTTTATTATTTATAATTGTATAACTTTAGACTCGATTTCAATCGCGACAACGATCAATGTTTATTGTAGGAACGCATATGCTTCCAATATGTTAATTTGAACCAAATTCATGACCCCACACCAAAACTTTGTAATACCTTTAAGACTTATTCCCATGTGATGTGGTAAACTGCCTTAAAATGCCACAGATTTATGTTTGTTTGAGAGTCTGAGATGAAAAACATAGAAGCAGCTCAGAACACTGCCCCCCCCCCCCCCCCCACCACCACCTGGTATACTAACTTGTGAAGTGCATGACAATAAGGTCTCATTGTATTTTGCAGAGGTGGTTTTTGAAGTGGTTCACAATGTTATGTATGAACAAGGCTTTAGCTCATATTTTACATTTGTAAACAGATTTCTCACAGAGTTATAACAAAAGAAGGACCATAAGTATTAAACCCAAATGGCATAACTTCTCAATAAAGAAGTAGGTTCTACTGGGGTAAGCTACATATGGAATACATAATTGGAAAGCTTGCATCTATACTTCATATTATAATATAAAATATATAATTAATTCTGGTGATTTATTGGCAATGTTGCTGATTAATAACAACTACTGCTCAATCAAGAGGGGAGATGGGGGGGGGGGGGGTAGGGATCGCTTATCCTATCCACTTCCTCAAATGTATTAATGCAGACTGATACAACTACTCCATCAAAAGCTGGGTGCCCTCGCCTTTCTTCTCCACCTCCTTCCCCCAAAGGTATCAATACGGTTTCAGTATCTCATCCCATACTCTCCATCTAGTTTTCTCCATGTTTTGAAACTCGAGTGCTCCATCAATAGAGCTTGTGAATTCAAAGCTAAATCACACACGCTGCATATTGCAGCATGGTCTAAGGTTTCCTAATAATGCGGACACTCTAGAAGACGGATACACCTCATGGAGGATGTATCGCCTGTAGGTACGATGACAAATAACAAGCAAAATAAAGCTTATTCAAGAGAGAGTGAGAGATAGAGAGTGAGAGAAAGGAGAAAGGGAGGGAAGGAGAGAGGGAGGGAGGGGGAAGGAGGGAGGGGGAAGGGAGGAAGAGAGGGAGGAAGAGAGAGAGAGAGAGAGAGGAAGAGAGAGAGAGAGAGAGAGAGAGAGAGGGGGGGGGGAGAATTATTATTATTAGGCCATTATTTGGAACAAGAAGTATTCAGGGGCTTGTTTGGGGGGGGGGGGGAAGGATGGTTGGGAGGGGGGGGGGGTTGCAGTTTTTAGATAAAAATATACAGTCTAGGCCACCCCCATGACTCCATTCATCTTGCTAGGAAACAACATCCTGTGCTGATGCATCTTGCAAGTTCTAGAAGAACATTTGGTGATAGAATTATGCATGACTCTGATTAACTGGATTCACTCGCCTGGATCTATGTCTCCATCCATCCAAAGCTGTTAGCTGCCGTTTCTTTGTGACGATTGCATTTTATTCCAATACCCAATCATCGAAGCAAAGCCAGTACAAATTGCTTTTTAAAATACATGATAGTTTCCTTATTTCCGTCATTGTTAATCTCTTTTCCCCCTCCCTCTGGTTGGATATTTGGCAAATTGATACTCGTACTCCTGATTCATTTACAAGCAATCAGAATAAATCGTTGAGATCCAGAATACATCATCTACAAATATATATAGAACTGTCTGCTTATAAATGAAAGGCATGTTTTTCAAAGTATTCTTTTTTATAATTGGGATCAATTTCCAACACCAGTGCTACATTTCTGAAGAGTTCTAAAATCAGTTAAATTGATTTTTAAATCTATCAAAACCCATCTATTATCATACACCCGTAAAAGCATAATATAAACCAATCACAGCAACAATAAAAGTTGATATATTTTTTTTCTCCATTCAATTTTGGTATAACTAGAATAAATTGCACAGGTTTTTATAACGATGCAAATGAAAAAATCTTCCTTTTCATTTCGTTATCATTTAAGAAAGTTGTAAACTTCAAATATTAATTTCAGATTGAATATTACAAAATTTCTTTTGATAGAAGGATGACATTTGAGGTAATCTGGGAGATCCTGCATGTCATTGGAGATTCTGCATGTCATTGCAGATTCTTCCAACTTTGTCAGAATCATGCAATATGTGCGATGCTCATTCCCTACGGGCAACATGACAACATTCTCAATCACAACCTTCTGTAATTATCTCTAGAATGCTGTACAAGACATGTTTATCGGTGTTTCTCTCTCTATATTACTCATGCAGAGCCTTCAGGGTGAAATTCAAATTAATTTGGTGGACTCACAGAAACATGTTGATGGATGTAGTCATGGGTGGAGGTTGCTCGAGCAACAGACAAATCATGCTTTCATTAGGCAGTACCAAATACGCTTTAGGCCAAAAAATCTCATATACTTTTATCAAAATCTGTCACTTCATTTAAAACTGATTTGATCTACTAAAAGCTTGTTCGAACTATAATGTAATAAAACTTGCTTTTGCATGGTTTAACAGTCGGGTGTTCATGCAAACTTATCATTAAAAAAACCATAAACATTGATCTGAGTGCTTTTCATGATAATCGTAATAATAATATACAGTTCTTGTATGTTGCATATCACATTATCATATAATGTCTCTATGCGCTTCCAAAGGACATTGGACATTATAACCCGGCTTTGTTGGTGTCAATAGTTTTTAAACAAGTAATAAAAACACACTACAAATTTGCATGAATAATTTGAAGGCGTAAACAATTATTTTAGTTCTGAACTAACACCTGATACTGATTGAGAATTGCTATGACCCTGAAAAAAAGTATCTGGGGTACACAGAGCATAAACAAATTGTATAAATGCTTTCAATTACATCATTCATTAAAGTAAATTCCTGCTTACAACATTAGCATCCATATGGAGCAAATGTACATATATAGCAAATTTAGTAACATTGGCTTTTGGAATCTCCATTTCATTCCCGGGTAAAGAGTGGCAAATCTGAATGAAATGAAGAGTGGTCGACTTACAGAGGTTGGTGTTGGTGACCTTGACCGTGTCTGCCTGACCTTGCATGACCCTCAGCTTCTGAAGCTTCATCTCTTGTTGTTCCACTTTACCTCTCAGCCTCGACAACCTCTCGTTCTCAATCGCAACTTGCTGCAAGGTGATAACAAAAAAGACAAATATTAAGATGACATTACTCTTTCAAGAATAGAGGTAAAACTTGTGATTTCTGTGCAATTCGTCCCTATTTTCACGAAGTGACGGTAGTGAGGACAATCGTCACGCAAATTGCATGCGATTTTCCTCACTACTGCACTTCATGAAAATAGGGATGAATTAAAGGAAAAATAGCCATGAGTGTGACAGCATACACCTGTAGCAAGTTCTGTAACATTATCTTGAAACTTCTTAGAGAAGATTTCTCTATAGGACTGGGGGACGGATCACACCTCCAGGAAAAGGAGGAAAAAAAACTATGAGAGAAGTCAAAGAAGTGGAGAAAATGAACGAGGAAAAAGCAAAAAGAAAATGGATACCATTGGAGGATGGAGGGGGGGGGGGGGGAAGAGAAGAAAGGAAGGGAAACCATTCGTAAAAACAAAGGGTCAAATCATGTACCGGTATTAGAATCATCCCCTGGAGCTATTTCCTCATGCAATAGTGATTGGCATGTGATTGGCAGAAGCAGGTTAAGTATGCACACAGCATGTAGAGAGATGAGCATCCTCCCGCTGTCCAATCACAGCTCCACAATTCCTCTTTATTACTCAATACAAGGATATTAAAGGGGACAAATTACCCAAAAATGGTTTGCTCTGTCTGTGTGTTTAGGATTCTTTACTGGTATCATATAAAGAAACATCAGGTTTAACATAAATAACTTCTACAAAGAATTTCATAGGGGACCTATATTACCAAACATTGGTTTGCTTGTTGTGTTTAGGATTCCTTAGTGGTATCTCATATACAAAAATATCAGCTTCAAAGTAACATAACTCCTGCAAAGAAATATTGTAAAGCTTAGCAGCCTAGATTGCTTTCCTGATAAATAAAATATAGGTAAAAGCGACTTTTGAGTTGACCAGTTGACGCATCCACATAAGATTTCATGCCCATTATTCATTAACCACTAGAATGCCTCATACAGTTTTAGACAGTCATTTCTATATCTTTAACTACATCAAATTGTTATAATTGATGACTGGTCTTCTTAAATGATAAAGATTGTGCAGATATCGTCAATTTTCCCTTTATACTCTTGAATCATTAACCTTTTGGGTATGCATCGCATAGTTTAGGACAGTAGATTTGATCTTTTCAAGCTGTACAAAGATCATTGATATTAGTAATTGGTTTACTTAAACTGTAAAGATATGCATGCATTGTCCATTTTCCCTATACTTTCTCCCTGTATATTACTGTAATTCCCTTCAATCAGTAACAATGTGAATGCCTCATATAGTTTAGAACAGTTGATTCTCTACCTTCAAATTGCATAAAAATTGTTGATATTGTTAATTGGTCTCCTTTGAGCATAAAGAACCCTTGTACTGAGGACTAAAGGGGGGTTACACCTATACATATGAAATTGTGTATCTATTGTAAAATAGCCAAGGACATTTTGTTGGCCAGTCAATGATGTGTGACTCATCCGTTGTTTGCAGACTTTACAAGCCATTAGGTCATCACCACACCTTGGCCAGATGACCAATTAAGGAACCCATACAGATTATAATGTAAATGATGCTTGAACAGGTTTTCTACACATGTACAACACAGATCCCTGGGGATACCTGCACATGTTTTGCAAACATATTAAATGCTCTTTCGTTTCCCACGGGAGCAACAATTTTTTAAAGAGATGTCGTTTACAAAATCAAACATAAATGGTATAACCGTAGAAGGTCGTTTGGGAGGGTAGTATTAGGTTGTGTTGTATACAATTATTCTACCAAACTGCACTCATACGATGAGTCAACCACAATTTCATTTAGGCTCGATTCAAATCCTCACACTGGTCATTCCATTTTACTACTTTCAATAAACTTTGTTTTGCTATAAAATGTTCACACCAGAAATTTTTCATCAGTTATTTGTGATCACAATGTACAGAAAAATGGACAAAATATCAAATAATTGTCTACGTCTAAGCTGGGGTCAATCTCTGTATTATCCTCTGAGTACCCTTCCAAAGGTAGGTCCCATATGTACACGTGTGCACCTTTCAAAGCCACCTGTCAACTGTCCCTATTCTCTAATGCTTGACCCTAACATGTGTCTAATGTCCAAGATAATCAAATAAGTAAATATCAAATGAAACAAATATCCAGGTTCCATGCAAATACATGAACAGTGTAGACACATATATCTAGGCTAGCTCTGTAAGGGTCTCTGCCCACGCCCAGCATTCTAAATTTAGACAAATTTAACTTTGTGCTCTAGTCTATTAAGTGCTCGTCTAGACAAATATTGTGAAGAATGTCTATAGATGTGAATTCATGCATATCTTGGCACTTTCTTAAAATGAAGCACGATTCTTATCAACCCAACAGTCTCCAAAAACAAATACTACAAATCTGAAATAAAAAGATGACTCACAATATGCCAGACAAAAATGATCATGTCTCAGAACAAAATACATGGAGATTTATTTTCTTTTTCAACATTGCGCAAGGAGAGATGGAGAGAGATAATTGGAGGAAGGGCTCCACACTAACCATGTGGATAGGGGGTTTGGATTTGAGTTTTTAATGTTTTTATGCAAGAGCCCTATATACATGTTTTGAAAATTTTAGGGGTCGGACCTAGAATTTGGGCCAAATGTGTCCCAGGCACCTGTTAGTTTTGAGCCCTGATGTGGGCCATACATAAATGTTTGATGACGCCCTAGCCTGTAGGTAGCAGAAATGTGTGCGTGTTGGGCATATCAGCATCCTACCCTTATCACAGTGTGATTTCTATTTAGGTCATCTGGCTCTCAAATTCATTTTATTGCTTACTAACTAGTAAATTTACACGCTGTGTGTCTGGAATGTAATGGGTACCGTAGATGTCTATGGAGGTTAGAATACTGTACATATATATAGGAAATAGGCAGAAATAATATAATGGCAACAGCAACTTGTTAAAAGCACTATAATGCTAGGATAGGAATATGATTTGCTTATAATTTTATTTATTCATTGACTCAATATGGAATTAATTTCATTGTAACTACATTGTACACCAATGTTAAAGTGTCAATTTTGATAGTGACTAAAATTACAAATCAGGGGGGGGGGGGGAAGGGGGAAAAAGAAGATATGGATAAAAGCAACAGGAAAAATGTAGGAAATTTAAAAAAAAATTACACAATAATACGTGAATTAGGCGTACTAATAGCATTATCGTAGCTTTTTACAATTCAGTGCAATGGTTGAGTAGCTTTACAAGGCTTCATGAATGGTAGGCCTATATACACATGTATGCCCTAGATGAACAGTCACATTAGCAGCTATGACCCAGTTCCTTGATTCCTAAGTCTGTACCCATCTACAGAATTTTAAAATTAGATTTTGAGTCGTGTCCCCGCCCTCCCCCCCCCCACCCCCTTCGAAGGAGAAAAACATCTAATAGCCTGTCCAGACTAAAGGGTGCAGTCGGCCAAATTATTATGAAGGACAACAGAATTGCTTCTACATGTAACAACCAGCATAACATAATATAATCTAAATCAGTGCATGCCATTTACAGACACCACACCTAACTCTTTACAGACAGGATATAGTGGGCCAAGAATGTGGGCAAGTCAAACTTTCGGCAGCGTCATGCCGAGACCAATGCACTTTCCAGACTTGAAAGTGGTATGTTTAGATGCGCAACCCGAGCAGGTAAAGGGAAGACAAAAAAAAAAAAAATGAAAATAGGACATGATATGGTATGGCTAGACAAAAGAACTAAGAAGTCAGCTGCCAATAATACCTGGCAAGATGTAGACTGCCCCCAGGTAAAAGTGTGACCTTATTTCTTGATGGAGTCATTTTGAGAAAAAAATTCTGTGCCAGACAGCAAACTGATAAGACTCCCTCAAGAATATACTTCCCTGAGAGCCAAGTGGGTGCTCAAACATAACTATTATGATTTTTATTCTTGAATACATGTAAAGGGTTGTTGCCTTGGCAGAGCCCCAAACGCCCTTTCATAATAACTACCGGTACCATAAGTCCTTTTTCATGTTTATCTTTGTTACTTCTCAGCGAAAAAAATAGAAGGGAGTGGTGAGCAATTTAGCTCTATAGCTCTTGTAAATTGAAAAAGAGATCTGGTAAATAAAAACGTCAAAAAAATTGAACATCAATGATCATTGTGATTAAATCAAAATTATACAATGTCAAATATAAAAAAATATTGGAAAAAAGCCCATGCATTTCAAGTATTCAATTTTCTTTAGTTGTACATCAATTGAAAGATAGATTATTATTTCTATTTCATTTTATAAGTATTATAGTTTGTTTGTTTGTTTGTTTGTTGTTGTTGTTTTTTTTTGTGGGGGGGGGGGCAGAAATGATCTAATTTTGAGGAAGGTTAACACAGATGGTGCTACTGCATTGGTCTGCATTCATCTTCTTCTACCTTAAGCATACACAGATATGCGTCATGCCGTCATCTAAGATATCTTTAATAGAGATTGAGCGCTGTAATGGCAGCCATGCTAAAGCCAGAGTGACAACCAGGAGCACCAGGAGTGTCAAGTGTGACAGATATGAGCCCTATACAAGAACTCGATATTATTATTATAATTATTTATTTATTTATTTCTGATTAATCATTCGGATTGGATGGTTATATACGTCACGTTTTCCCCTTGCTGTAGAATTGCCTTGCCGTTAGGTACCCACCCATCATTGCGCACGATTCAGGTTAATATCCATCATAAAGGGTAGAATTAATTCCTGAAATATTCCACATAATTGCTAGTAATTTAACTCTGCACCATGCCACTTTCACACACGTGTGAGTAACACAGGTTTCATAACTTCAATTAAGCTGACCTATTGCAGCTCAATTCACTTTGTGAAACAAGATATCGTGCATTTCTGCACTTAATGCTGTAAATTGATGCAGATCTAAAAATTATATGACAGAATTGGGGTTTTACACTGCAATAGATGCAGAGGCAGTGAGAGAGGGAGGGAAAGGGGAATGCGAGGGAAAGAAGGAGAGAGGGAGAGAGGGGGAGGGTAAGAGAGGAAATATATGCATGTGAGTGCGTGTGTGTGTCAGAGAGAGAGAGAGAGAGGGGGAGAGAAAAAGAGATAGCAGGTCCATGAATATTTTATCAAATCTCTAATTTTACATCAAACACATCTAGTATTGATTTTTCCCCGCTTGATGCTCCAGGCTCGGGGGTCCTTGCACGTTTTTACAGGAAATTGCTTTATTCATATTTTCTGAGAACGAGATAGAGCCACCTACAATGTATATTTACTTTACTGAGCACACTAAACATTACTCAAAATCTTGAAATATGAATATGATCATGAAATTCTCATGATTAAAGCTTGGCTTCAGCAAGGTAATAAAGTAGTAGCCCTTGGTCATGTAGTTCTGCTGTAGGTGAGCTAGCTCAATCTCTATCTGATAAGATAGAATTCACTGAAATATAATTATACATTTTGACAGGTTACCATTCGGTAAACCATATATCACTTCTCCAAATCTATTCCATAATCCATATCTTTGTACCAAATCATTTTGCTCTTTTAAAACAGTTTCAATTAACTGGAATCTGATCGCTAAGTCAGATTAGGGTGAAGCCCCTGCCAAAATCTCCCCCTTGGGCTCAAGACCCCATCGGCAGAATGCTAGACCACATCAAGTCAAGGGGTTTCAAGGAGTTAAATCGATGGAGGAGGCGGATTAGAGGGTCTTGGATTAAATCAAATTTATTATCAGCATTTCCCATCACCTCTCAATCTTGAGACATCTGAGGATTAAAGTATTAACCTAAATGCCCACTCAAGAATGACCTGCCATGAAAAGGGGAGGACGACTTGGACACAAGAAAGATTGAGATAGGAGAAAGGATAATGAATGAGAGAGAGAGAGAGAGTAAGAGTAAGAGTAAGAGAGAGAGAATGGCTTGCACCAAACTTTTATCAAGATCATATCAAACATTCTCACAGCAGTACCATTTTTTCTTAAATACAATGGCTGCAAATACAATATTTACCTGCTGTGATATTATTTTGTTTAAGAAATATATATTTTAGCCCTAAACATGAAAAAAGGTCAAGGATCTTAATAATACATGCAATAAAGTATGTCAAAATTCTATTTTTGTGCAAGTATTTGATAAATGCAAAGAGAGGGTGTGCAGAAAAAATGAAACTACATGTACATTACGACTGTTATTGAAGGTGGAAACCTCAGTCACACCGCTAGACCGACTCCATAACCACTCCGAACCAACCTAATCTTCTCCAATCAGGGTACTAGTAATCTAATTGTTTGTTCAGTCTGTTGTTTAGTTGTTGTAGGTGTGACTGGAGTCTGTCTGCTCATTACCAAGTTAGTAATGTTTGTCCTCCTCCGTAAATGCTCTATGCATCGGTGACATTTCTTAAGATTAAATTCCACTCTAGCGAGATTTGTCATGGAATTTAAAAAGGAATTTTAAAAGCACCAAAACAGATAACATGATCATGCTTCAATCTTAGTAGGATTTGTGCAGCTTATAACACAGCCACCCCCCTTTTAGCAGATTGTTCCCTTGTAATAGATAGATTTTTAACATTTGCTTTATAAACTTGAATTATTGTGAAACCATTGGAATAGTATTGAATCATATAGGCCTCTAAATTCCTCTGTAGGTTATATTTCAATGTTAACATCTGAAATCATGGAAAGGAATGAAGTTCAACAGAGTTCGTTACCACAGTACAGGCTTACAATAGATCTATATGATTTTCAGTAAAACTTCAGGTTTCCATTACATGGTTTACAATGTAGTCACAAACAAGCCCTCTTGATTAACTATGCTAACACTTGACCAATGACCACATAGGGGTATGGTCAAGGTTAAACATGGTGTGTGACACGCTTCAAGATTCGCGCAAGTTCACTGAATTACTGGAGTGACCACTGGACTTCAAAGAAGACATTTTCAGAGTCAACAATAATTTATACTCGCATGCACAAAGCGGTGGGAGATCTAATGGGTCATTCTATATTTGCAACTGACCCTGGGTAAACGATGCATCACTTCTATCTATGGGGAGATGTTTGATCATAGAGGTTTGATGGAGTTTTTGTGAAACACATCATGCTTATTTTCACTTTGCCAGACCTAGTACAGCTACTTCTCCTTCCTTCACAATGCTGAACCTTTATTATAGGCAAACAACCTATACCGTCTCAAGTTACAGATAATTATAAAGGCAAGCCTGGCATTAAGTGCAGTTTATTTCGGAACTTCAAAGTAGCACCGACCAGATATAGGCCACACATAGCCTAGAGTGACTGACACTGGAGAGGCACCTGCCCCCATAAAAAGGGCTCTCCCACATAACTTGGCCATTAGTTTAAAGTTTTAGTCATCTCTTTTTGTCACGTCATAGCAACAGACAGATTCCTGATGATATACAAGATCTTTTCACCTTTTTTAGCTGCCAATAAAACGATGCATGCAAAACAATATTTATAAAATCAAGAAGTTCACTGTAATGAACTACCAATGAACTACCAATGATGTACAACGAAATACAATACTGGTAGTCCAATATCTGTCACACCTAGATCACACTTAAAAATCACTGGAACTAACACTGCTTTTAGTATTATTATTTTTTTTTTTTGAGGGGGGAGGCAGGGGATAATGCAGTAACCTTTGACCCCATTATGTGACCTTTGACCCCTGATGTTGTTACTCACCTGATGCTTCACCTCTTGTTGCTTGAGGAACTTGAGCCTCTGTTGCTTGGCGACCAGCATCTGTTGCTGCATCTCTATCTGCTGCTGCTGACGTGAGGCCATGTCTCTCAGCTCATTCAGGTTCAGCTCTGTACTTCCCTGTAAGAAACATGAAAGAAAAGAAAAGAGTGGCATGAAAGAAAATGAAACTAAAGAGTCGACTTGTGCATGTAGTACCCACATGTGTCTGCATCAGGTGATGATGGCCATTGTGGTTTGGCAATAGCATCATTAGTTGAAAATTCCACATCGATATCTAAGGTTACAAACAGAGTTGCTTCAAATGTATTGTTTGAGAGCTAAAAGAGCATTAAATTTGTTAATAAACAATGGGTTAATGCCCTTCTAGTTCTCACTGAATTGTAACTCAAAATACAGTGCGCATTATTATGGTGATATTCTCATTCCGGTGATCATGTCTTTAGTTCTTCCATTGATCCATAATGTACTTGAAACGAAATGTTATAAAGAGTCTCATGATCTTCTGTACAACAGGATTCCCCTGCAGGCATCTATCGCAGAACAGACAATGTCTTCTACAAACAACGCTTGAAAACCACAAGGTCAAATGTAATTGTACAAAATGAACCGTTTATGTTTACTGCTCAAAGTGGAGGGCATATATACACAAGAGGATTTCTAAAAGTACCAAGTTTTTGCAACTCAACTGAGGAAGTTGTAAACAAGTAGGTCTAAATGCTGAACAATGTAGCATTTGTAGATACACGTACATGTACATCTACACAATATTTTCGATCTGGCAAATCACATTCCAAGAAAAGTACAGTTTTATTTTGTCACAAAATAAAACCATATTGTGCATTGGGTGTTTCTAGCTGGTATCGTTAGGTGTGCACTTGCTTCACGGCGAGGTCATAACTCCATGATCTATAACCTAGTTCTGGGAAGAATACACAATTTTGTAAACATGTGAACACAAGTTCAAGCACAGGTAAACAGAAGCACCTCTGATACCTTAGTAACCTGGTGAGTGTGAACAAGATATCGTACAAGAAAAGGCTATTTGAGGGATGTTGTAGAGAAAAAGGGAAATATCCCTTCATGAGAAGATGCAAAAGAGGAAGGGGCATTTGTTTCACTTCCATTATGTCAATGATAAGGGGGAAGCTGAACAACCAAACTAGAATTTGCCCAAAGCACCTGCATCATGTAAACAAAGATTTTGTCTATTGCCAGGACTGTCTTTTAAGTTTTTGTGCAGAGACAAGAAGAAAGGGTAAGAATATGTTCCATGTAGCTCACAGTGCTTGTAGTAGTAGTATTTTCAAACTATCAATAAAAGGAGTGAATCTTACACATCATATAAAAGGCTATTCACAATATTCAAAGCAATGATTGCCGCAACCCAGTTACCCAGATGTGATGATGCCCAAGTATGATCAAATGGTGACACAATCTTGGCAACTCCAAGTGGTGCAAAGATAAAATAATGTCCATATGTACTACATGTAGCTCCTACAGATTGAAATATGATAGATACACTGAGAAAGAGAGCAAGAGAGAGAGAGGGAGAAAGAGAGCAAGAGAGAGAGGGAGAGGGGGGAATCGGGCTGGACCCCATGTAAACAAATGAAGACAGCCGACACTTTGTGACCTGACATGACCCCTGCAGGGGCAGCAGCAGCAGACAATCTAAATCCATTTTTTGTATGGATCACCCTGGCTAGAAGTGTGATCCAGTCGTCTTGACACAGCTCAACTGCTGCTGTTACTCCCAGGAGAGATGCACACTCTTGAGGATTTCACACGACTCTTGCTACCTACACACATACATCTAGACTTATGCAAGTACATAACATACAGTATATCAGGCACGTACGCGAGGGGGAGGGGTGTATTTGGGGTTAACCCCCCCCCCTCAATTTGTTTTTGTTTTGTTTTGCTCTTGGGTGGGGGGTTTGTTTTGAGCTTTAAAAAAAGGAAGTGCTCTCACTACCCCCCCCCCCCCCCTCCCCCCACTGAGCGAAATATCGACCGACGCGATTTCAAATTGCAAACACACCCCTTGAAAAAATTCTGCTTACGCCACTGCAGTATATAAAGATTATTAGAATCTCGCTATACTGTATCAAAATTTGATGTTCAAAAGACAAACAGAACACACTATTATCAGTAGCTAATTATCAGATTATATAAACACTACAAAAAATGCACAGATTCAAAGCGTTTCATCCTCAAGTTATGCTCATATAAGCCAAAGGTTCAAGGAAAAGGCCGGGTTTGCCATTTCATGAATGCGATCATTAGCGTCAATAACAAAAATCAAGAACACCAAACCATCATATTCTGGATATGCACATTTCTGCTCCATTAGCCATGACAAGGATTGGCAAGACACAAAATGTTACTTGATCTATGATTGACAAGACAAAAGAACTTATATCAAACATCCTTGCCCTAGGAATTTTGCATGCACATTACACCAATAAATGGTTATTTTCAGTTGTATCTTTCATCATTCTATGCAGGAGAGAAAGATTCTGAGAAAAAGCCTCCATGTTAGGCACCACCCCACGCTCATAGGCTTACGTTTCATTCTAATGGCTCTTCTTGCATTACGGCGCTGTTCTAGATACAGAGGTCTACACATGCAGAATACAGCAGCAAACGACATGAAAATCAGAGCATTAGGAGGCTTAAGCGAATCGTGCGTTCTCTTCTTTCTCACACCTCGAAAAAAATCTGGCAAAGTGGCTCTCAGCTTACCATATTAGCTGGCATAATACAGTCATCTAGGCACCGGAGCTATAGAGTAATCAAAGACGCACTACCTCTTTGCTGTAATTGAGAGCTCTGTAAGCGCTCGTCTTAAGCGCTGGAGATGTGGGTTGAGAAATGAGGGAGGTCTGGATGGCAGCAGTGCAACCGCGCTGGAATAATGCTATTGTTGTGAGGAGGAAGCAGGAAAGAGGAAGAGCGGGGGAAAAGGTCGATTCAGAGCGTGGGGTGGTTGTTGACTTGTCAGAGGGAGATGGGTCGGAGCCTTTAAGACTTCCAACTATGAGGAAGGTTGATGCATGGATGCATGGCAAAGAACAATATCAAATATATGAATTAAGGCCCATTCAGGCACAAAGGAGGAGACTGCTAAATAAAAGGCCACAATGAAATTCAATAAATCCTGTGTAGAGTGTTTCACACTACTTTATCTTATTACACACTGATATAGAGTCATTTTCACAAGCACCTACCCGAGAATTGCTAGCATGAAAAGTCCCCCAACTGCCAGTTTTTAAGGGTGATTTTATACAAAGTGTCCTGTACATCCTTTATCTATTTATTTCATTTAAAAAATGGAAAATATCTTCATTATCATCATTTAATAGTGCAAGTGCTACCAGGAAAAACCATTAGTCAATGGTCAAACACTGAACTGAAGGTTTTTTAATTTTGGGATGAAATAAATGGATAAATGTCAAGTATGTCGTAGGAGACACTGCACGCACTCATCCTGAGGAGGTTTACAACATCGTGTCTGAACATGAATTTAAATGGCTAGAGGGATACCTATTATATTTTATGACAGAAAGGGAGGGCCTATACGGCCACATGCTCGTTATATCCACATAAGCTCAGGAAAGGAACAGATGCTGCTACACTGGCCAGTGATGAGTCATAGGACGAAGATGGTTAGATTAGTAGTCTAGCAGGAATGGGTGTGAAGAGCTAGATTGGATAGCGAGGGCAGGTAATGAGAGACGGCAACAAGAGGACAGAATGATCAATACTGGAGAAAAACAAGATTGCAGAAAGATAAATGGAGATGGAATTGAAAATGGAAGTGGGACAGCAATCTAGGGGAAGTGGACCAGTAATCGGTAACAAATAATATCCTTGGATTCTGAGTAGAGAAACCATAGCAGGATGGTGAGGATAAGGAGTGCAGAAGATAGGAAACATGAGAAGAGAGCAAGAGCAAGAAAATACTAGAGTAGATGAAGCAGAGAAGGAAACAGATAAGAAAATGTGATATCAATATAAGCACAAGAAAAACAGTGATCTTTATTACATAGGGGTAAAGAAGCAGTGAGTGTGATCGTAAGTCCTCTCAAATCCTAAAGGAAATATTGCATTGACGAGAAATCACATCACAAGTGGCGATGATAACCACAATCACCTTTTTACCAAAACAAAATTGACTGAAGAAGTAGAAGTAGTATTCTTCCAAATTATAGTCTGTTTTAGTAGCGGTTCATCATGGTTGTTATTTTTAAGCAGATATAAGACACATAAGAAGTTTGCAGCAAAATCACTGATGCCATGAGGAAGAGAGAAGCGGAAGGAAAGGTGATACAGTGCAAAATAAAAGAGTAAAAGAAAGAGAAATCAGGAAAGAAATGAAAAAAAGAGAATTATATTTCAACCCTGCTCAGGACAATGCCCTGGATTCTCTACTCAGTCTTAAGGTGAATGTTAAGATTTGCAAGAAATAATAGAAAATAAGGATTGAATTGCTACTAGGATATCAGCTCGCACCAATAAAAGAAAAGATTGTGCAAGCCAGGCTATACCTTCCAGGTATTACAAACGAAGAATGAATCATCTGAAATCCTATCCTTCAATACCATCAATGAACTCCAAACCTTGCAGGTTGGATAAGTATACAGAATATGATCGCAAATTCGAGGTTCATGGATTTTTAATGCAATAGTGTTTCGATCGTTAGACGCACTGATACTACTTGAGTAACATTAAAGGATTAATGTTATAAAATGAAGATCAAGATTTTGAAGTTGTAATTCTTCCTTTCCTATACTATCTACCCTTTAAAAAAAATAGTATCTGCCTCAAGCTCTGCTTTTTTTTATATCAAATGTTTCTTCCATTTCACAATATTCCCTTTCATTTTCTAAACAGAGGTTCACGGAATCGTAGATGTAGAAATGTATCTTATTTTGTATCCATGAACAAATAAATACTAAAATTCAATATAATCTCAAGAAAACCTGACGGAATACATGCATGCAAAATATGATTAAGCAGCCTCTAGTAATTTCAATACACAGAATGGGTGTGTTCTCACATGATCTGACTAATCTAATAATAACAAAGAGACCGACTTTGATTCAGAATGGATGTTGCTCATCCTTTCAAGCATATATGCGTTTCCAACAAGACTCTATCGAGTGAGACAGATATACATATAGACACAATTGGGATTCCAGCATCTTCAAACGGCATGTTGCCTTATGACCAAAGTCCCAATAATAAAGGAATACAATGATAACGTGTTTGCATTCTGGATATGTACATATTTCTTGACATTCACTGGTAGAAGTTTGGATTGGAATACAAACAAAAATGGGTACATTCACATTCATGTGTACATTTCGACATCACTTGATTACATCATTTCATCTACTATAGACTAAAATTAAAAACATATCCGGTACTTGCAGCAGCTTTGACTTGTGTATCCCTTTTCAATTTTATCAACTAAAATCAAAGAAATCTAATTAAAAAGCAGAGGAGCCTATATGCGCTTACCGGTATACAAAATATCTATATGTGGGCATAAAATGCTGAAATCAGAGCAACAGATTGGGTGTGTCTCTATACATCTTCTGACTCATCTAACGTCCATACATACCATGAGATGGAGATGATGAGTGGATGTTGCTGATCTCTCCCTTGATTAAACAAAAAGTAATTGTACTCAGTAGATACAATGCACTCTTCTCCCAAAGATGGACAAATTAAAAGAGTGGATCATTTTCTGGTTTTATCCTTCTTTCTTGTAATAGATTTTAAATAGGAAAATACTATTTATACACACGCTCTTTTCTCAAACACAAATCTATGGAACATATTCTCTGTCTCTTTAATAAGATACATAATAGATTTTACACAACAGAATGGTATACACCATGACAAATCAATAATCCATTCATATACTTGTATCTATTATTCATCAAGGATTTAGTTCCCCCACATAGATTATCCCTCATTCTTCCAAATTCAGTTTTTAGATTACATTAACATTAAAACGGAGCATTAGAGCCTTGGGTGATCTGTATTATTGTCATTTATACATGTATGAAAGCTATAGTATACCAATGAGTACTCACAGTCTGTGCACAACTCTCATTCGAATGAGCGTTTTGTATGAAGGACTTGAAAGTATAGAAACAGCCTGAATGTATATGAAACTAATAAAAACTCTCCAAATTATGAATTTGCATTCTTCGTAAGAATATATTCAAATATTTAACATGCACTCAATGTATGCTTAACTCAGATTTCGCCCCAGGCAAACTGTGACTCACGTGAACTTGTTACTTGTGTGGAGTATTTTTGTAGCTTGTAAGAAAGGGAGTTTTCCTACATTTTCTCAACTCAGCAATGATACAATCTGATGAAATTGCATAGTTTTCCTCCACAATTTCATGCAGAGGACCACCCTACACATAAGTAAATATTTTTGTTCTTTGAAGTTTTTTTTTCTTCTTCAATTAACTACCGGTACCCCTATTAAAAAAGAAAATGTAATGATTATTAAGTGCACTCTCTAAGAGAAAAATAAGAAACTGGAATAGCTTGAACTCAAAATCAAATTTGCACTTGAGATTGGAGTTTTGAAATTACACCATTAAATGGGAGAATGAAATCATATAAAACAAACAGAAATCAGCAGACTGGAAACATTACAAGAGTCAGGAATAGGGCATGATATGAGAGAGGGAGGGAGAGAGAATGCAAGAAATAGGGAAAGAGAGAGAAAGAGAGAGAAAGAGAGAGAAAGAGAGAGAATGAGAGAGAAAGAGAGAGAAAGAGAGAGAGAAAGAGAGAGAAAGAGGGAGAAAGAGGGAGAAAGAGAGAGAAAGCGAGATAAAGAGAGAGAGAGAGAGAGAGAGAAAGAGAGAGGGATTAACAATATCATGAGGAATATGGTAGGAGTGGAGAGAGGGAGAGAGAAAGAAAAAAACAGGAAACTGACAAGGAAACAAGGAATTACGCACAACAAGAAGCCATCCAATTTTCATTTAAGTACAATCAAGGAGATGAGCTTGTACTTGCAATGTGAATGGCAAACGAGGATGAGACAGACTCGATGGAGAGTATCTTTGGACTCCTTGCTACGACAAAGGCATTGAAACAAGGAGACGCACGCCACTATTTAAAGAAAACATTCCTTGCTTTTCATTTAGTCTAATGAATAGGAGTCTAGGTGCGAGACAAAACCCCAAGGCAACTCATTTCAATAGATTGCCTCTTCCTATCAATACTACTGGACAAAATTCAAGGACTAGGGGGTAATCATGAATGAAAGTTTGAATTGGAACACGTCCTGGGTGTTGGGATAGCATGTGTCATCACCCTAGAAATGTTTACATCGAAATAAATTATATAGTTCTGCCTTTGATCATAGCAATCTGTTTAATTGGTTTGGCTGGATCTAGTAGAAGAAATCAAACAATTTACACCTTGATCTAATTAAAACTGTAAATGGATATGGAAGAAAATTGCACACCAACTTTGATGGAGCTGCTCACAGATAAATTATTATTGAAGAGCCTAAAATAACATTTGCACAGCAATTTGGATAGATTCCTACTCATAAATAATAATACTGTTTACAATCTTTTTTCATGAATTGAACACAGCCTAGCTTGGCTGTCAAGATGGCGTGCATCATTACTCTGGGAATGTTTATATTAAAATAAAGTATGGATCTCTGCCTTGGATCTTGGCAATCTGTTTGAGTGGTTTGACAGGATCTAATTACAGAAGAAGAAATCCAACTATTCTTACCTTACTCTTCATACATTATGGAAAAAAATTGCAATGTACTAATTGTACCAACATCAATGGAGATTATTCACTGATAAATTAATATTTGAAAATCTGAAATAACTATCAGATATATTTGCACAATAATCCCAATGGATTCTTCCTCATAAATAATGTTATTGACAAATAAGATTTTGTTTGCATTGGAAGTTTTGGAACACAGCCTAGAGAGCTGTTGTGATGTAGATATGTCATAATTCTGTGAATGTTTATACCAAAGCAAGGTATACATGAGCCTTTGATCTTGGCACTCTGTATAATTGGTCCAGCAGAATCTACATGTAATCAAAAGAAGATAAACTAATAATCCTTACCTTGCATGTATCTTAAAAAGTACTGACATCAATTACGAGTGTACCGTACAGATTTAAAAGTACACTGTTACCAATAAAGTTGAAATAAATTCTTATTACTTTTTTACCTGAAATAATTGTGACAAGATGATTTTATTCTTGATAGATACAATTTATTGATGAATAAAGTTTGATGTATGCAGGAAATGTATGTAGAGAAGAAGACAGCAGATTTCTGGGAAAAAAACAAATTTAATTGGCTGTGGCATTGAATTTAGTGAAGGAAGTAAAGTTGTAAGATTTCACTTTGGTTCACGTTTTTATACTATTTCTAGAAGAAGGCTTCCTTGAATTAGCTTCAACCAAGGTCAAACATCTGATCTTGCGTCCCTTCACAAAATGCTATAGAAAAGAGTCTATGAAAGTAGAGCAAGTAGATGCAGATGTAGAATGGGCAGAAAATTATGCTGAGGTACAATGAAGTAGGCCCATAAGTTATTCTTAGTAGTGACTGGAAAGCATCTGGTTGGAAAACTGTTGTCCGAGTTGTAATCTCAATGTTTGTGTACATGCAATGTACAATTAGCCTAGATTATACATACTGTATAATAACCTGGAGATTCATTTACTTTACTTAAATATTATATAATGGGCCATACCTCTACTTCTGGCAATAAACAAATCAGCAGTGTGAACTTGGAATGAATCTCAGCCTCATGCTACCTTCTCTCCATGCTATTCCGATACACTTTATATATTAATTTCTGAATGTATGATTTGTAAATTATCAAATTCTTCAGGCGCTAGAATACTTACATGAGTTTCGTTCAATTCCAGTCCCATTAATACATATAAAAAGTTCAGTTCAATATTGATATATCCACCTGTCTTTCCTCTCTAATAAAATATTTCCCAATCTACAGAATACAACAGCGCCTTTATCCCCCACTCGAATGCACAAAGGAGCATGAGTAATCCATTGTCGCTACAAAGGCTGGCATCAAAATCGGGAGTGGATTGGCCTACTCCTTCACTTCCACAGACCAACCGTCAAGAACAGGTGAAATAGGACCTATTCTTTGGGCATTTGATGCTGAATAGCCGCTGTGGTTTTCACACTGAAAATGAAAGTCAATGGTGGCCTCTGTCTGGAAGCGGCTATTACACACCTGTCCTTCATGAGCTACCAGTTCATAGAAATTCAATCAGCTTAGAATAGATATGTTTTATAGTTATACCAAATAAAGGACAAGCAAGCCTTATTAAATGTACCCTCATATAATTTACAGGCTAGGCCTCATGATCCTCTACAAGATGTAGAGAAAAAAAAAGATGAAAAAAAAAAAGGTTGCATTGTAATACTAAGGAGTTCTAATAACAACTCCTTTGTACTACGCCTAAATGAATTATAGATCTCCATCTCAAGATCAGAGCTTAGAAAGATGTTTGTTTGATTTGTCATTGATTGCTTGATTGACAATAAGGGTCTATTTGAGCTTGGTTTCTCTTTTGGAACCACACTTCATAGAATTACAAACCAAAGGTTCATTGTTCAAGTTCATTTGCACTTCAGATGACATGGATATCACCTCTGTACCGGGTAATCACATTCAGTAGAGAAATACATTTGTGAATGTGACAAAAGCAGATAAATGTGCAAACATTCTTAGAAATACAGCCTCTTTGTCTCATGCTAAAATTAAAAATGATTCGTTACTCCTTCCATGATATGGGTGGCAAATCTCATCTGATAATTGGATTGGTGAACAACTTTTGACTAAAAATTATCTAAGTACATTTTTTTTTTTGTAACTTAGGGTGCATTGTGAGTTTATACCTGTTGCAGATATGGTAAGTTCGAATTGATAATGAAACAGATATCCGGCAATTGAACATTTATCAATTCCTGTTAGCTTAGTGGCCGCAGAACGAGTCACCAGGCATTTCTAAATGCAATGTATTAATAGGAAGCAACTTATTCATTTATTCCCAGTTGCAAACCTTATGTATCGCTTGCTGTCAAACTACCCCTGCAAACAGAGTACCAAATATACATGTAGTACTTCCTGCTTTAATAACTGCAGGGTATGACGCACTACTGTACAAATCCTTTACCCATTGAATAAGCTTCCAAAAGTCCATGTAGTTATGGAAATAGTTACCCTATTCAGCTCTCACTACTGATCCCATGTAGTCATTCACCCCCACAACACTGAATAATCCCAGTCGTACAATGCGATAAAGCCATTCATCCCTGGCTGAGTGGAGCTAGGGCTCAAGCCGCTCACCTTAATATTTAGGTGTTGGACTGTTCGTTACAAGCCATCCATCATTTGATTCATGTTTGACACACATGAACATGTAAAAGGTCTATGATTTACTACGAATATAAATTTCAGTCAATAATTTACTGACACAGCAATAGCAAATGAAGTTCTTGCCTGGGGATGTTCAATTCAGATTTGAATTGGTCTCCTAAAATGACAATTTTCAAATATATTTAAAACTTGTGAAAATAAATAACCCTGAAAAAATATCATTGGGTGAAGCAGAAAGCTATGCCTTTAGATGTTCAACAAAATCAAATATGAGTCTGTCTCATAAAATGAAATGAATACTTTAAATATGCTGGAAACTTTTATGAAAATAAAATAAATGTAGTTGAAGAAGAGAGGAAAATATCTATAGTATAAGTTTGTATAAGTTTGTATAATTTTGTTGAACAAGAAAAGTAGCCTATAATAATAATATTCATTTGTAAAGCGCAATAACTGTGATGAATTATACAATGTACTTCTATATATGTACGTAGTTCTTAACATAACAAAGCAAGTCACTATTTTCATAATACAAGATTATTTTTACGACTAGATTTATGAACTTGTACAAGCATTTTTAAAGCCAAGGTTCTTGCAACGAAATGTACTTTGGAAAAGGACATACATGTACATAAATAGGCCGATATGAGGTCATCCAACGGTTTGTTTGTTTTTAATATCGGAGGGCGCTGGCGTCCTGTCATTACCTAAGGGTAACTCATCACTACGGAATGTCATTCAAGTTTATTATCACTACTCATGAGCTTCTCTGCCTGACACATGACATATATAAGATGAAATAGTTTTGGGGCACCAGCCCTGATTGATTACTCGGCTGGGTCTAGTTTAGCAGACTATTGCACAGATGCTACATGTCATGTAAGTTCCAATAAATACTCTTAGGAAGCTACTCGTATCTCAACAAAATATGAGTGATAACTACATGTAGAGTGTATGCCAATCTAGTGTCTTAAATGTACAAACTGGCTTGGCTCTTTAAACTTTAAAATAAGAAAAAGGCAGAGACTTGTAATAGTGTCTGGGCCTCAAGACTAACATTGTACATGTAAGTTGTGATTAGAAGATGTCAAACATTTGGTATTTGGCAAGATTATATTTTATCATTAAAACAATGTAGGGATGGTAAGCGCTGCAAAAGGCATTCAGAAGATGGCCTCATTGCCCTTCCCATTCCATCCTTCCTTCTTTTTTTCATTTTTCATATAGGAGCAGAGAAGAATTCCTTTTTGATACTCAGTACACACTTTAAACATGGACATGCTTTAAAGCCCTGACTTCCACTGGGATGAAAAAAGAGCAAACATTGCAACTTAATTGTCATCCTCTTTAGAAAAAAAACATCTTCTCACATTTTCATTTACACCTAGAGCTGTGAAATGAACTTCACTTGAACCCTAGTTACAAAATACATTTGAAATGGGATAAACAAAAACCAGCAAGGCAGTCAAAGAAATGGATACCTCAATGATCAATGTTTGTATCATTCTTCTTCCCACTCATCAATTCCAAGAGAAGCTGCATTTACACTGCAAGCAGAAAATCATAAATTTTTCTCACATCCCATTGTTTTGTCGTCTCAAAAAAATAAAATAAACAAATTCTCCTTGGAGTGTGTTTTTTGTTTAAATGCAGGCAGAAATTTCACTGATTTATGCAGTGTGAATGCCCGCTCTGGAAACACCGTAAATGATTCCGGCTTTAAGTCACGTGACTCTCCTTCCCTTCCGTGCCATCGCAAGCAGAGGAGGGACAAGTCGTGCATGCGCACTACTCATCAAAAAATAGGAATTAGCAAACACCAATGGTTTTATGGGTTTTCCTGTAGTGTAAATAGCAGTACCCCAAAATCGACGATTTTTCAAAATAGTGTTTGAGCTGTGTAAATGGGCTTCCTGAGACAGTAATTGGAAATATAATCCTCCGCATAGCTCATGTGACAGTTGGATTACTAGAAACGCTCTGAAAATTAAGGTGTGACAGATTTTGATTGCTTGCTTTACAGACTTCGCAGATCTATTTTACTTCATAAGGTGGACAATAAGAAAATGAAGAAGAGATGCAATACTGCAAGTATCGATGCTGATAAAATTTGTTTAATTGGAAGGAATTGATATTCATGGGAATGCAATACCCACTCAGGAAAAGAAACGTGATTAATCTACATGTATATGGGAAACCCCTAGTTGTGTTTTTTAGAAGGGCCACTGTCTTATCCAAACAGTAATCTCTATCATGGAATTCAAGAATAGCAATGCAGTTACTAACATGGATTAATCAGACACTAATATAACAGCCATCAAAGGTACAAGTATTTCTTCACTTGGGGGTTTCCTTTTCGCACTAAAGAAAGAGGCCCTGAACGAAAGAATTCCCTATACTTAGAATCATGAAAGAGATAAATAGATAAATGATTGAATAAATGAAATTACATGTAAGAAGGTCTTTACATAATCTTTGTTGGTCCCACAAATGTATTGTGTTCACCTTTTATTCAAATCATTTCTTTGTTGATATCTTTTATTTTTACCACAACAATCTCTAGAGGTATGTAAGTTGTAAAAACTTACCTCATACACAAATGATATAGGCATACTGGGTTACTACCCAGGGAGTTGTATTAAACCATTAGAATATTGATGCTGCAGGAAATTTAGTATTCATTCCTTGTGGAGCATTTATCGCTCTTGGTTTTCTTTTCCCTAGGAAATACACTTACTAATCAATCAAACTGGACCATATCTGTAAACTTTTCAAGATTTTTAAAAATGTATTCATGTTTCAAGTCAATACGGTACCTCTATAAAATTGTTTTCCTTTTACAATAAATTAGCTTAATCTTTGGTAAACTATCAAAAGAATTTTTTTTGCAATTACTGGGATAACAAAAATATATTTTCAGGAGAAATGTCAAGAAGTTCATTTCTTTCCTTTTCCTTTGGAGCAGTCACTCATCTCCCATACAGTCTGTAAAGTTGGATTAGGCCCTGAAATCTGTTTCTGCGCAAGGTTAGACTTGCTGGCGGTGGAGTCAATCTATAGTCACAATTGTTGTTTGTTTTTGTTTTTTGGGGGGAGGCAAATGCAGAACTCGGATCTCAGCAGTTTTTTCTTAATAGGATATAGAGGACAGACAAATAAAGTAGGACATAAACTGATACAAAAAAATGATAGCAATAACATTTTCTTACCTTTAAATCTTCAGATGAGCTACCATCTCTTAGGGTTGTCTTCTTCTTTGGTCTCCTCCCTGAATAATACAAAATAAAAGTAGATTATTATACCAGATTAACAATATCAACAAAAAATTGCACACCAAAATCTAGAAAGCTATTCATCAGTACAGTCGTAATGTTAATTTTCTGCATCCCCAAGAAGAAAAAAAAAAGAGTACAACATGGTACCATGCCAAGATATAAAGTGTGCTAAAGGTGTTACAGGGTAACCGAATGGCTTCAAATGAACATTGCTGCATAAATGATGACTTTTTTTGAGTCTGGAGACTATTGGTTCGAAACTCACAGTCTTGTCAAGCCGATACAAAGAAAAATAGAAGTTTCTTGAAAACAAGTTTCTCGAACACAACCACAGACACGCTTTGATTACATGCCCCAATTACGAGATGGCATCTAAGATAAATTTGTAGATGTGAAAAAGGGCACATATCATTCTACTTCTAGTTACAACAAAAAATGCCTATTTTATGGCTCACTCCACACAGTGTACGTACAAGTATCATTGAAAGCACTCTTCTGCTGTAACACAACTGCCATTATTACAGACACCGATCTAATCAAGAAACAAATTCATCAACGGCCAAAGACTGATTGAAGGAAATCCATCAAAGACCAGACCTCAATATGCTATGCTGTGCAACTCGTCTGGTACTGAAGCGGCAGTGCTGATTGTTGGAGAGCTTGTTGGGCAAAAGCCAACCTTCTGTAAATAGAAGCCAGTCTAGATAGATCCCTCCCATTAGTCAACCACGATGATGGTGAAATAATATAAAACTCCATCAAATTCCATCTTCGCTCCTGAGGTCAACCTTGTCAGGCAAACCGTGTGACAAGGCCCGCCCCTTTTGTGGACTCCCTCCCCACCCACTCGCTGGCTTTTTCATGGCCACTCTGTCGTGACGTAAAGTGCAGCGGGAATAAAAGTCATGATCCATAAATATGAAATTCAATGTCGTATTCTCTTGGAGGTTTTCTGGGTGTTTTCAGAAATAATATGAAGGTGAAGCTCTGAATTAAACCAGGTTGTCGTACAGGACAGGATTGACTTGTCACAGGTGTTATGCAGTAGGCCTACATATTGAGTGAGTGCTAGTATTGAGGGAGGAGGGAATATTAGAATGCATAGAGTAACAGATACAAAAAGTGTATTTCCAGCTTTAGTTATAAACATATTGACTATACACAATATATCTACATGCAGACTTTCAGAAATACCAAACATGTAGGAAGTCATATAAATCTGAAGCAAGCAAATGTGGAGTAATAAGATCGGTGGGGCTTTAAGCATTGTGGACACCAAAACAATGTCATGTGTTGATCCCTACATTCTGTACAATTTTAATCTGCTCACTTTATACAAACATGTACACATGCCATGGTAACAAAATTGCTATTTGGCAAAGTTTAGTAAATTTTCCAGATAAACAGGCATATCTTTTTAGATCAGAATACATACAATGGTTTATTCTTTCTAGTCTCCAGTCAAACAAGTCAGCATTGTTCGTAAATCCTGTCTAGATTACACGAGCACAGAGACATCAAACATTATCTGCTTCAGAATTGACTTTTGTTGTGGATTATTTCCGGGAAAGGCGGGAATCACAAGAGTGGGAGTTACACTGATATTCACTATGAATCATAGATATACATTACAGGCATGGTGTTATATGGTTCTATTTCGGAACTGCATACTACATAAAAGAATGCAGTTTTGTAGGCCTACGCGTATTACATCATCCATTGACTAGTCCAAGGTACACACTCCACTGCACAAAAAGATAACAAGCCCTGGTCCTAAATGCAAACAAAGTCACTTTTGACAAGAGCAAATCATGCATATATTTCTACCTAAACTTCAAGTATGCAGGTGCATTTGTAGTACATGTACATGTAGGTACAGGTTCAAGAGCATTCTAAGACTGTAACTGGAAACTCGAGTCATTTTGATGAAACTCTCGGTCTACATGTACACTGTACAGTTTTAGAAATGTCGATCTCTAGCGAGAATGAAATACTCTCAAAGTTTCAATCACTTAACCTCAATTCTAAATTCTGATATTTTGTGGAGCTAGTTTCACTAACATCACTTAACTTTATTATCGTCCCCTCCACCCCCCTAAAATAAAGAAAAATTTACTTGTTTTTCCATATTTCTTTTGAAAATGAGTCCTCATAAACTTTTGAAATGTCACTGTCAGTACAGGGTAACTTCCGGTCCATAAGGCAACATGAATATATACCTGGCCCTTGCGAAATCCTTTGGTACAAAACAAGTCTCAAATTTTTAATTTTCTATATTGACTTGACTCTTACCAACTTCTCTTATTTGCAGAGCAAATACTTGAAAATCTGATGGACTTTGTTCCTTTCAAAATTGTGCAAGTACATTCAGGATCTAGACAGAATCTTATCATTTTCTGTCATCGTTGTGCCAACTAGGTTGAGTTGAAGTTACTACATAAATATCATTCTTCAAATTCCATCTTGCAGAAGAATTTGACATTTGAAATGAAACAATTCAACCCAACATCACTCAAATTCTTAATTATTATCTTTTGGGACCGAAAAACCAATATCTCAATGATTTTTTTGCTTGAAAATTCAATAATCTAAAAGGAAAATAGTAACAGAATTTATAACCCCCCAAAACATCTTATGTTTCTTTGATGAGATGTCCAGAAATCCATTAAAAAATGGGTAAAGCAAACAGCAGATCACAAACACTGAAATCAACTTAAGCAGCTTTACACTAATTCAAGTCTGCACAGGGACTGGATCATGAGTCTGAGAGCGATGACCAATCAATTAAAAAAATGGGAACAATAGGTGTCAAAATCTGTGACAACTGCAAATACTGAAGTCAATCATCTCTCTCCAGCCAAGTTTCGGCTGGAAATGAAGATGGAAAAGGAAAATCTTAGTGACAAGGGGGAGGAAAGAAAGAATTCCGGGGGTATTCGTGCCAAGTTTTGAAGGGGTCACATCACCGGGACCTATATTTTCCAGTTTTGAATATCAGATGTCAAATTGAGTTTGATGAAGTTGGTGAAACGAATCCCTGGTCCTCAACTCTGCAAGCTCTGTTGGGATCACAACTTTCAACAGAAATAAATCCATTTTCAAATTGGCTTTTGTCTCACTCACAATGGATCTGCGCAGGAGGAGGCACTGTTCATATTTTGAAAGGAAGCTCTACAAAATAACCATCCAGCACGCAAGCCTTGATGCAGTTCTTAACAATTACATTTTCCAGCAATTATAGCGTTGACATAATGCTTTTATATGTGTGTGTCAAATTGCTCTAAATGCTACATGTATTGTATACAATTTCTGTGTAGGCCCTTAATAAATGAGAGACTAAACTGCTTTCTCTAAAATGTGTAAGATCATGTTCAAATAAATGTTTACAATCAGTGTCTATCACTCTATGGTTTCTTACGAATCTTAAGTATTGTTAATTATATACATATTCATGATAATTTAAATGAATGCGCATGGGCGTTCAAAGAGTTGGTGAATGGTAGATCCAATAGACCACTACAGTCATGGGTATAACGTAGAGTTGTTTTTCATTAATATTTTGTTGTTTTTAGTAAGGTGAGGTGAGAAGCATGATAAGTCAAGCATGTAGAACCCTCTCGTAATAATTTTGTTTTTGTTCATCAAACTACGACAGGCAAGCTTTCTTAAACCAAACCAGAAACCTGTGTGAAATTTCTTTCAGTACCATGCAATGAATTACTTTTCAGTATGAGCAATTTAAACTTGACTTTAAAAGGGGAATGTGATAATTGCACCACAAAGCTATCACAACCTCCAATGAAATGCCTTTTCTCTTCATCTCGCGGGAATGGCAGAGTCCTGACAGCTACGGAGGATCAGAAACCAACACTGTCCCTCTCTTGACTTCTTTCTTTCGCCTTAACTTTCTGTCTATCCTATGAATATCTATACCTTTCAAGATCGATGTCCTTGGGGTGAAATCAAACTATGAGAAGCATGCCCTAAAGACTGTAAACATTCATCACTAGTAACCATCCATTTATGTCAATAATCATTTGCAGTTTCACACTCCAGAACCAAAGCAGGCCCCGGAGTGCAAGCAACAAAACACTCCCTAGCTTTTGAAATGGTGATGAGCCCTGTATTTACAAGTACAGTTTCACACTGTACATATGTACACGTACATGTATTATTCCCTTACCGTACTCTTACCATACCTGTACTTGGGCCCTACCTACATGTAAATGTGACATAACAAAAATGCATCAGTTTGTGTGAAATGCACACTTTTTATTTTTTTTAATGTTGTTATATAACTGGTGTATCAAATGTTGAAGTAAGTGATAAATGAAGTTTATATCTATTTTATTTTTATCCTCAAATTCTCATTTTAGATACCGATCAGGATATCAATCATGGTAAATTTATTTAATACCTGTTGATATCTGATGTGTACTGTGTGTTCGAATAAAAGTCAATCTATATCAAAATATATTTTATATATTTCTAACTCAAATTTGAAAGACACAAAAAAAAAGTGATGTTTGAACCACAACTCAAGTCTTACTTTTTCGTTTACACAATGTGAATGGGATAATGTGTGAGCACTCCCTTTCCATACAGCTTGCTTATAAATACAGAGTAAGATGGCATTGTGTACAGGCACATGAGAAGCCAAACTCCAAATAAATTGTGTGCAACTTCCTGTTTTCCATATTAGGGGTAGGGCTAGGGGTATTGTGTGATTTCTTAGCATCAAACAATGGTGATAGATAACAATCAGATAAGACTTCAGGACAGTAGAGAATCCTTCTGAATGATGTTTATATCATTCCATCATATTGGATCAGAGAACACATAATGGTTTTGAATCTCTGACACGAAATAAAAACATATTTTCAAACATTTTCTATTCATGTTCTGGCTAATGTCAGTAATGATATGTCACAGGCTTGTGCCCAGGATTTTAAAAACATATTGTTTAGCCCTATTACTTTGTTCCAGAAAAGAAGAGACTTGGTACTCTAGAGAGAAAAGCTTTACACTAACATGGGTCTAGTGCACATGAGCGCCTAAATTTCAACTCCGAACATCCCCCCTCCCCCCCCCCCTGCCCCCAAATGAAAAAAAGAGAATTTTGAAAAAGTAATTAGGGCCAAGGTACACAGACAAATATAATTTCAATCTAGACACCATGTGAAAAGGTTTAGTGTGGAGCCTGGCAGAAAAGGAGAACTAGATATAAAATATGTATGTAATGTATGTAAAACTATAGGCCCTCAAATTGTACATCTTTTTGATAACAATAGCAGGCCTGTAGACAGTATTTGTATAGAAGCTCTAGTAGGATGTTTCCTCGTACATGCAGTTTGTTCATACACAATGTGCATAATAAAATACATCATAATCTGCATATCGTATCTCCTTCACAATCTGTAAAACCCTCTTCTTTAACAAATATGATTTACATAATACCTGATTAGGAATAGCTTATCCCAGCTTACACCAAACACATGTAGGGTTGCCTTTTCAATAAGCGTGTTCACGGATAGCGACTGCGATTTTTGACGTCACAGGTCGAGGGGTCATTGCAGAACCAAACGCCGACTGTGCGTGCCGTCGATTTCGAGAAAGCTCATATCCGCCCGCTAGCCGCGCTGAACATGTACAAAACGAATGTAAATTCGTGTGTGTCGCCTGGCCTGTTATTATTCGCGTTGCAATTTCCTTCGTTTCCGATATAGATTACCTCCGATTTCTTACAAAATATCACCGTTATTCCTGTAAGTATGGATGATCAGGTTGATATATCCATAGATGAGATACGGCTTTGGACAGTTAGTGCCCTGTAAGATTTTCTTCGCAGCAGAAATCTGAAAGTTTCAGGTCGAAAAGAGGAGTTAGTTGCTCTTGTGTATGCAGCTAAGATTATGCCAGCCTTCGCACCACCGGCCACCAGCTCAGCCGAAGCAGCGGCAGAGAAGAAAGAAGAGTATGAGGATCTCCTGAAAACGCCCAATGGATCTCTACCGGACCCCAGAAGCCTGACCAACTGGATATCAGAGGAGAAAGGTGTGCAGAAATGGCCTCCAACAATGGCTTTCGACATCGGTAATTACTTGAGCAGCATCGACAACATTGACTTGAGAACAAGATTAATGGCAGACTACAAGGACCAGAAGGCCTACTCGTACTTTGCTTCTGGTTGGATGGGGGAGGTGGAATACAATGACATTAGTCCAGAGAGTGCATATTGTGTGTTAAGAGCGGACTGTACTCCATCCCAGCGGGTCCGTGATATTCCTTGGAAAGTCTGGGTTACAATTGAGAAGGAGAGTGGGAAAATTCACAGTGCTTTCTGTACATGCTTTGCTGGGTGAGTGTTTGTGGTGATTTCAAATTCAAGTTTTACTTTAACGTGTAAATGTGATGTTTTATGTAAGTCGATAATGCATAATCACGTGATTGTGAGTGATTAAAAATGAAACATTTACATTAGTATATTTAAATTGTTTATTTATTGTAGCACAAATCACTAGGAGTTGCATCCAATTTAGGTGCATTTTTAAATACATCATAATAATGCTGCCGGGTCGTGTGCTGTCTGAAACTAGTGAAAGCAAAAAAACTTTAACCAAAGAAAGGTGAACAGTTGAGGAATTTTTGCTCAGAATCAGAGACTTAAAGTCCTGGCACACGTTATAATATTTAAAACAGTAAACATTTTTTATTTGATGCATGCTTTTCATGTACTTCCGTCAAACATTATCTTTATTTTGTTGTAAACTTCTGCAGGTTCAGCTCAAGTTGCAACCATGTTTTCATGTACAACTGTACTTACGTCAAACATTTTTCTTCTTTTCTCTTTTAACTTCTGCAGGTTCAGCTCAACTTGCAACCACGTTGCTGCTCTACTGTTCAAAGTAGATTTTGCTTGGCGACATGGTTTAAACAACCTTGCCTGCACATCAGTGGCTTGTGAATGGTCGGCCTTTAGCGGACGGCGTGCTGTTGAGCCCAAACGTATCTCTGAACTGATGTGGAGCAAACCACAGTTCTCGAAGCAAGGTATGTAGTCATGCAGGAATTTCATCAATAAGTTCTAAAATGATTGAAGTTTGATTGAGAACAACTCACAATTGATCAATGTAGTGGTAGGTTAGCTGCTTTTCCAAAAGAAAATTGAAAATTGCTGCACTTGTCAATTCATTTGCAATGTAAATGTTGTTCACAATGCATTGTTAATTTTAAAATACATGTATTTGAATCATTTAAAAGCCTGAAAATGTGTTTACTTATTTACCCATACATAAACAAAAGATGATTTTAATATTTCAACCCCTTATTTATTTTTGTGCAATAAATTTCTTTCTCTTCTTGATTGAAATGCAGGTTCTTCCAAAGACAGTGAGGGCATCAACCCAAAGGCTCGACAGCTATTTTCCCCACTTGGTGCCAGGTCAACATCCAATCCAACATCAGTGACAACACTCACGCAATCACTCTTCCCGCACTTTGAAGATGCAGCTGTCTTCCAGTGCATCAACATTCAGCCATCGACAACCGTTCAACAGAGTCATGCTGATATTTACACAGATGTGAATGTTCACCACGAAGAGGTAGCCGTAGCGAAGAGTGTCCCTTTGCCCTTGCCTTTATTGGCAAGTAATGCTGGCTCTCTACAGGAGTTTATTGCCATGCTGCCAAGTTACTCCGTTGATGAAGTACGCGACCTGGAGGAGGCAACTCGTGGGCAAGCTGATAATGAGGAGTGGATGAAACATCGCAGGGGGAGGGTGACTGGATCAGTGGCCCATGCCGTTATGACAAAGCAGCGGTCAAAAGAAAAAAAGGGAGAAGAGGTGAACACGGCCTCACTTGTGAAAAGGATCTTGGGGTACGAAGGTGTCGACTCTTCATTGCCAGCCTTGAAGTACGGTCGCGAGATGGAGGAGGAAGCAAGGAGTGCCTACGTGCGGGAACACAAAATAGGTCACCGACACTTTGAAGTGAAGGATTGTGGACTGTTTGTGGCAGGAGACAAAGTTTTCCTTGGAGCAAGTCCGGATGGCATAATCAAATGCTCTTGTTGCGACACCGGGGTCCTGGAGATCAAGTGCCCACACAGCATCGCCCACACAAAACCATCCAAGGACAACCTGATGTACCTGAGTTCTGGAGATGGAGCTGGTGTCTTGGAACTGAAAAAGTCGCACCAATACTACAGCCAGGTACAACACCAGATGGGCGTGACAGGCATAAGATGGTGCCACTTCTTCGTCTATACCCGCCAGGGCCATGTGACCATCAAAGTTAATTTCGACGAGGACAGGTGGAATGAGCTAGTCAACAAAAGCACACGCTTTTTCCATGAATGCATTTCAAAAGAAATGATGGACAAAGAACTATTTGAACAGATGGGGGGGCATTGATGTCAATATTTTGGGAGATGTTCATGAACCAAATTTTCTTTTTTTTTCTAGATGCTGTACCATTAGTTTTATGTATTGGCAATTTGGTATGAAGCCTTTTACTGAATAAGATAGTTATACAGTAAACTCTGCATAAGTCGAATTTCTCATTACAGCAAAGAAAGTTTTCCCTTTGTAAAATGTTATTTAGGAATTGTTAAAAAACATGATTAACATGTATTGGTCAAGGAAATTGAGAAAAAATTGTACTGCTGCGTTTTTGAGTGCTTGTCTTTCCATTTTTCTCAACTCGCACAATTTTTCTCTCCCACTCACCCTCATTGTTTACCTACATGTACTCATCTCTCTTGCTCCATCTTGTCATTTGTAGAATTTCCCCTCTCACTTTCCTCATTTCTACAGTTGCCATGTTTTTTATGAATAACATTTCAAATAAAAATACCCCCTGGTAATACTGCTTTGTGAGATGAAATTGTTATTATGATGCCAAAATCTTATCCAACACACACAATTCATTCTGAGAGCTTATACTGTACATGTAGTTCCACTCACAAAATAATAATAACATAATGAATAGGAAAAAGAGTTACAGAATGTATTTGTCCATTTAGTACATGTATTATCATTTTAATTCTCTCTCCAACGTGCACATTTTATCTCGATACAGTCAATGGTTTAAATCTAGAAATTGTACAGGGTACCTTCAGTACATGTATGTGGATAAAAATATTGTCTGTTTCTCTCTTAAAACTACATGTAGTGTCATCGATATAAGAGAATGTTTCATTTTCATGAGCGAGTATTCATATCTCATAGCGATACATGTTCCTTTTAATACAGGGAAAATCTGTAATAAATTGTTAAGTAGAATATCTTTATTAGCACTCCTTAATAAACAAGCCAAACAAGAACAAGAAGATTGTTGCTAACTGCGTCATAACTTTCATTTTAGAAGTACAAGTATTTTATATTTTACTAATTGTACCTACATTAAACCATTCTACTTGTGAGCAGAATATTTGGTACTTGATAGTTAATACAAATGTTTAATCCAGTTCATATGCTATCTTTGAAACATTAATTGAGGTAGTAAAGCATTTTTACATCATATGATATGGGAATAAATGAACCCCTTGATACACAAGTTAATAATGAGTTTCAGTGTCTCTATGATTCATTAAACATAACAAGTTTTGCTTAAAGACTAATCCAAAAATGTACAGTGGAAACTCAGTATGAGGAGCCTAGTGGTCTGATATAACAATATTTGTATGAACTATGATGATGGTTTTTATGATGATGATGAGGGTTTTGATGATGATGATGGTTTTGATGATGATGATGATGATAATGATGATGATGGAGCTGAAGATGAATACTTGAGATACTGACACTGAAGCTTGATATAACATAATAATTGTAAACAAATAAATAATATATTAATTGTCAACAAATTATACATATTCAGATATAGGTTTCACACACTAAACTGAACTACCCTGGGAAACGTTTCACAATAAATATAAAAAAGAAAATTGGAAACTAAAAACCTATCATTGGTGTACATTGTAGCTTGGAAAAAGGATTTGAGGGGTTGCCATCCTTTTTTTTGGGGGGGGGGGGGAGGGGGAGGGGGAGCATTTATATAACTACAGTGTAGGTCAAAATAAGTGACCACTGAACAGGGCGAGATTGTTGAATGAGATTCCCAATTTAAGTCCATGTTTCTCGCATAGCTGTGCATACCACTTGTCTAATCTTTTCGAACTGTTAGAGCACCCGATGATGGCACATATTCTGACCATGATGAAAATCTATAGGGGAATAAAAGACATAAAAAAGTTAATAAATAACCTATTTAAATTTAATGAACATGTTGACAACTAGCTCAAGGAGGGAAGGGGTGCATATCGTGCCTGTGCTCCATGCCCCCTGAAAGCAGAATATCTTAATGAGGCAAGACAAAAAAAACATGTCCATACAAAGGCATAGCATATTTATTTCATTTTTTCCCAGAAACTTTCTGGTTATAAAGGCATCCACAATTCACATATCATGAGAGTCTACACTTTGCCCTTCCAAAATGTACTCAAAATCCCTTCTTTTTCGACAATAATAATGATGTGCCCCACGATCCTTTCAAAAATCAATGGTCAAACATGTTGAATGTTGACCTAATTACTTTTAAAAATGCCCCTTATAGACGCAGGTTTCATTATTTGTCTTTAAAATCAATTAATTAGATTTTCTTTTTAAACATGATTGCTATGAAATTATATTTAACAACTAACACAAGACCCAGCTAACATATGGCTAACTAGACTCCTTCGGTAATAATTTTGTTTATAAAGAATATCATGTGATTCATGATTTATCTCGTCAACCAGTCTCATTGTTCTCATCATAACTACATTTGTTAAACTAGATCATATTTCCCCAGAAGACAAAAAATACAAGTTATATTTTGACCGAAATGAAAACCGCCACGCCGTAGCAGACGCTCCTTTTCAGGCGTCCCACATACTAAAAACGATGTGAGAGTCTCGTGAGTGTCGACAGGTGTTGTTGATAATTTCGGCGTAAATAGCATTTTTTTCTCCGTAATTCATACCAGAAAAGCAAATCATTATAATTTCATATCTACCTTTCGATGAAAATCGCTCCTCGGACAGAAAATTCGATGATTTAACAGATGAAAGAAAGTTTTTTGGCATCACAAAGGACGCAAAAACTTTCGCATTGTCAACAACACGGGTGAACGATCCCACACAAAGAAAGTGTCCGAAAGATTCTGCATTGACCTGACCCGGAAGCGATGGTTGGTGTACTCGCGCATGCGCAGATTCTATCCGTGAACTCGCTTATTGTGAGCACTACGAACATTAGCTGAGGGACCTAAAAGCCATTCATCAGTTTCCTTTGTATAAATGTCAGGCTAAGTCTCTCTCATTTTATAGCACATCATCACTTTTTTCTCACTTAAGTACAGGTATGCAACGTGCCTCTCAACTTATTTCCAAGCAAATATTACACCTAAAGCGAAAAATGAGGCTCTATAAAGATGTACTTATTTTCTGTGACCAAATATTCCCCAAATTAATTTACCAGGTACAGTTTTGGTAGCCGGGGTTTCTTTTCAGTGCATTTTACAACACAAGTTTTTGTAAGAAGGAATAATAATGAAATGATCTGCTTTTTGAAGATACTTCCCTCAGCCTCTGCAATAAAGCAAGATGAACTGCTTCAACCATTTTTCAGCTTTTATTTATTGTTGTATACATTATAATATCAACTGTACAATGAACTTCCTTCAAGTGCCCTGTAAATCTCTGAAGCCACCTTCTCCCAGCAACTTGTCATCATGTGGGAGGAAAGAAAAGTTGTATATATTTTTTTCTCTCTCTCTGTGTTAACCCCCTCTTTCTTTCTTTATTTTCTATCTCTCTCTCCTCTCTCTCTCTCTCACACACACAAACACACACTCCTTCCCTCTCTCTTTATCTTCATCTCTCTCCATCTCTCTCTCTCTCTCTCTCCTTCTTCCTCTCCATCTTCCTCTCTCTCCATATTTTGTTTAATCTCTGGGACCAGGTGTGAAGGCATGCCTGTTGACAGACAGGGAGAGTTGCTCCTTGAACTACCCTGAACTCCAGGTGTATCAAGCCAAGGAATGCATCCCACCTGTTAAAGTCTAGGGTCTCACATGAGGTGTTTTCAAACCCACGCAATCTTGAAGGAGTCCACCATACATTACCTTGACAAATCCATAAATCAAAAGAAATCCTTGACGACTAATTGTAATTTGTGAAAATGAACTGCCCCCTAAAGTGTCAGTCCCAAAGAGCTTGAAGATTATATTCTATGATCTAAAAACAATGGTTCAGAACCACATTACCAAAGGAGCCCTACTCGATATTTTTCTATCAGGTACAATCTCATCCCCACTTGGTATTAAACCCTTTTTTAGTAGTGGATACATGTAGCTCAGAAAATGGCAAGTGAAATAGTGAATATCATGAATAATTGAGGACCAATGTCAATTCATCTCAAAATAGCTCTGTTGGCGTGTTGCTGTAATGATGCTCATCAAAGTTCATTTAGTACGTACAAGTACACAATTAGAGGAAAACAACTTCAGACAAAAGATTTGCAAAAATTTTACACCTCATCTTCATGTAACAGTATTGGTATTTTAATAGTTTAAACATATTTGTGGCTTACACCCAGTAAATAAGATCGATTGATCAATCTGTAAGCCACAAATATGTTTAAACTATTGAAATTTCTCCCAGGAAGCATTACATTTATAAAAGTGTTGGTATTACACATGTAATACAAATTTGGATGAACTTGGTATAAAACCATTCACATTGCACAGGTCAAAGATTCTCTCAATTACCAGCATATTTGGCATTTAATATTTTGCAAAAATCCCTTTTGGGCAATGATTATGAGAAGGGGAAAAAGACTACAATAGTTCCTACGCTTGATCAACCAACCCTTACCTTTAAATTAAAGGATACCTGCCTATGATCAAAACACCATTAATCAAACTTGCTTATTCTCAAAATGAAACAGCATAACAAACAGCATTTTGGAATTGACCAAATACAAAACTATAAAATGTAACTCCGGGAAGCTCCAACCCCGGCGCGCAGCGTCGGAGCTTCGGTCGAACTGTCGTGGTGGCTTCGACAAAAAAAAATGGGGCGACGTTATCGTTAAAATCTGCAAAGGGAGTACTTACAATTTTTACATCATAGGGTGCACGAATCCTCAGGGCATAACAATGATCACTTGAATTCATAATTTGAAGAAGTCTTCGATGGGAAAAAAAGGGTTTTTCAGAGCACTACCCAAACGACTCTTCCTTGTTGCAGCGTCGATTCAAAATGGCGAAGAGACTGTACGCATGCGCGGCAGAGCCGCAGAAAGTATGAATATTCATGCTATCGAGTGCCGATCGCTCGAAATCGCTGAATATGCACGAGGTTGAGAAGGACTCTTGTTTGTTCGAGTCGTGCATATTCAGCGATTTCGAGCGATCGGCACTCGATAGCATGAATATTCATACTTTCTGCGGCTCTGCCGCGCATGCGTACAGTCTCTTCGCCATTTTGAATCGACGCTGCAACATGGAAGAGTCGTTTGGGTAGTGCTCTGAAAAACCCTTTTTTCCCATCGAAGACTTCTTCAAATTATGAATTCAAGTGATCATTGTTATGCCCTGAGGATTCGTGCACCCTATGATGTAAAAATTGTAAGTACTCCCTTTGCAGATTTTAACGATAACGTCGCCCCATTTTTTTTTGTCGAAGCCACCACGACAGTTCGACCGAAGCTCCGACGCTGCGCGCCGGGGTTGGAGCTTCCCGGAGTTATATAAAATGTTGACATCTCAGCCCTTAGGATGTGCTTAGGAGGCACAATCACTTTTAAACAAGTAAAGAGATACAAAAAATGTATCTTTAATTCTCGATCATAGATAGAGCTCTATAAAAGTAGTCCTGAACACAAAGTGCGATGTTTGCTGTAAATAGATCTGTGACCTTTCTGTAAAGAGTTCAATCAACAACCAACGCAGGTCGTCTGGAGGACAGAGTGACTGGATAAAAAAGATTGCTTATCATGGGAAGGTTACTGTCTGCCTGATTTGAATTTTTTTTCTTCAAAACCATTGATATGAAGTTAATTATCAAAATTTATCATTTATGAATATACAATTTAAAATGTGTATCATGCAAACAAACATGATTTGATTCCTGCACAAGCTATCAGACACAACTGATGTTAGTACTGTGTGTTAGCATACCTCAGCAAGCTTTCCATACAGGTGTGAATTCAGTTAAAAAATAAGCTGTCCCTCAGATAGGATGTAAAATGGAGATTTCAAGTAAAGGAGAGTTATACCTTATCAATCTTTATACAAGAGTGGGTTAAAATGGTTGTATTGTACCTCTCCCCCCTCTCCTCCTTCTTATGGATTATCTGCCTCCTTCAATACTGAAGATTCTTGCAGATGTATATACTGGGGTGTGCAGGTGGAAAGAATACTAGAATCCTCAGGATTGAAGGAGGCATTTTTACCAAAACTGAAAAAGATCACCAGCTCTAGGAAATTCTCATTTCACAATCTAGAATATACACTGTAAACAACAACTTTTCTAATAATTGGTCATTAATTAAAAATACCTTTTTTCCAATGTAACTTGACAATGTGTACATATTTGTAACAAATACACAATAATATTGCATTGGGGGGGGGGGGGAATAGACATGCAATTTAGCATACCAATATGAACTAAACTCACCAACTTACTTTGAATTCAGTACCGCTGATTCCTGGAAACTATCTTAATGAAGAGCCAAATATTGAATATAACCCAATCCAGTCTGGGAATTTGTAGAGCATTAAATAATATCTCGTTCACTAGTTGCCTGATGAAAAGCGCTGGTGAGACTGAAAAATACTGTGTTCAAGTACAAATTGACAGAAATGAACCAGGCAACAAATTCTAGCTATCCACACAGCTTCCCTGCCAAAAAGGTGATAGTCCTATTAAAGTAAATCCATTTTAGAAAATCAATGGTTCTAGTTCAAATGATTACATCAAAAAGGATCCAAGATGGGAAACAAATAATATCCATCCAAAGAGAATCCCCGTCAGAATGAAGACGACTTGATAATTGTGACGGTCCTATATCAATCAAGTTCAGATAGTAAATGGTTCTGGAGCATTGCGATGGTCCTAAATGAAGCAAGTTTAGAGAGTCTATGGTTCGGGGGCCAAAATGCTCCAGTGGCTCCTACATACTTCATACAGCAACTATGAATAAAGCAACTGTACCATAATTACGATGGTCCTGAATGCAACAAGCTCAGAAAGTCAATGGTCCTAACTCAACAAATCGCATCAAAGCATTCAAGATGGGTAATAAATACTATCTGTTTAACCTTTCAAAATAAAGGCAACAGTTCTGAGGCAAAAAACGTGAAGATAACAAATGCCAGCTACGGTATCCATACCCTATCCCTTTCAGAAAGCAGACGACTGGACCATTATTATGATGGTCTGCGCACAATAAAATGAGTTCAGAAAGTCAATGGTTTGAGGACAAAATATCCATCAAGAGATTCAGACAAGATATTCTGAATGCCATAACAATGGAAAGAATCCATACCCTCTGGGCATCGTAAAGTCAAGCTCGTGCAGTAAATAAATTATAATTAATGATAATCGATGTCACGTGTGCATGCCTTGGAATTGTTCATTTTGTTGTGATACTGCACAGGCCACTCCTTTATCATACAAGACACAATACAAGACACACCCCTTGCCTCCCTCCCCCTCCCCTCCCTCTCCTCCATAAAAACATGCTGTCAACTGCATGTAGAGATTGATCAATTCTTATTTAAAGCTTGAATACCGGTAGTAGAGCATACACTAGTATGCAAAGCTGTGTTTATCTACCCCCTCCTTGATTGAATACAACAAATTATACCACTAAAGTGACCAGTGACCTCTCTTTGATCTTTTTTTAATTCAATGATTTGTAATTTGAATGACTTCAAAGGGTTTATTGGTCTATCATCTTTTTCAAAGAGTTTATACTTGTCTGCGAGTCAAGGACGTCATTTTAAAATTGATCTGTGATTCTACGTACATATATACACCATGGAGGTACACGTAAGTATACAGGTATTTTGTATCAGTATTTACGTCATCATCTCCATGGGATTATATATTGTATTTAATAACTAAAGATCATTTGATGGAAAAATACAGTTCCTGTTGAGAAAACTATTATTTGCTTGGAAAAATTATTGTGTTCCTCTACAGACATTCAAGATAACCAATGAATGGGCCTTATCTCTGTTTACAATATATGCGAAGATGTCTTCCTACAAATATATGTATTTGCTTCTTAAATCTCATTCTTCTATTTTCTACTCGTTCGTTCGTGTCTCCTTAGATCAAGATTACTATCTTGATCTTCGTAGTAGTTGCTGCAACCGGCCATGTCAGACACGTTGCCCCGGGGTGCGAGATAGGGCTCTTGTAGCGTGCGCCCACTTAACACAATTATACAATAACAATTTACATTACATTACATTTAATTATTCTCTATTACATTCCCAAAATAAATTCAGGGCCCCTGTTTCATAAAACTTGACATTATTAACAAGTCAACAATACCCATTATAAGCTACTAAAGTCATAGCATTAGATTGGTTGTAAGCAAATGCGTTATAGAACTACGACACTTGTTAATGATAAAATGTTTCATGAAACGAGGGCCCAGAACTAATAATACAACATGCAGATAATCATAATTATTCATACCTTGTTCATCCGAGTTTGCTCCTTCATGCCTCAGGAAAAACTTGACCTCATTGCGATGAATGCCCCACTGCTGGAGGATGTCATAGATCTTCTCTTCGTCGTCAATAGGACGCTCTTAAAAGGGGAAGAGGGAATAGGATGGAAAGAGAGAATTATAATTGATGCTAATGACATCAGTACGTGTAGCAGACTTTCTTGTATTGTTTGCAATTAGCACAAGGCTAATAAATAACAACAAAGTCTTACAACTGAAATTTGGGTAGTTATAAGTGGTTTGAAAAAGAGGGAGCAAAATCAAGTACTACCTCTTCTAGATTAAATATTCCTCCACAAAGTTTTATATTGCACATGTAGAAATCTATATTTCAATAGATGCAATACTTGCCATAACAAAAAAATACAACAGAAATGTTTGCAATTTGCACAAGTTTCTTTCTGTGAAATGGCTCTTGTTCACAATCTACAGTATGAAACATTCATTTCTAAAAGTGTCTGGTTATACAGTTATTGCAAATAAAACTTACCTTTCTGAGAGAAAAAAAATCAAGACTATTCCTGCTCGATGATACCACTGACACTGTTCTAAACAGAAGCAGAGACTGTGATTGTCTGCTGGAATCATCAACATGCCAGTATAAATTGGATCGCATTATAAAGACATCTACCCATACAATGCTTGTCGCTTCCGTGCATTCCATAGTACCCTGATTTCTTTATGGCAGATGTTTGAGGTTGAAGTTCACCTGTTTGAACTGATAGCTTTAACCTTTATGTGCCGTCAACGACTGATGAGTGTCTTTCAAGTTTCTACCAGGTCGGGTCTTGTTATTTCGTATCCTACCTAGATCAATACACTATCGTAGGTCGAGGTTGAAGTTCACCTGTATGAACTGACAGTATCATCTCCATGTTCTGACAGTGTTGAAAAGTATCTCTCATTCCTTCTCTCTTCCTCCCTCTCTCTTTCAAGTCTTTTTTTTTTAATCCAGAAGTACATGTACCTCAGTTGCTTGGTGGAGAGATTTTGTTGTTTCAATTCTATTGTGTATATATTATCTTTGGTTGAGGTTCATGCATTAGAATCGACGGGTTCACCCCTAGGTTCCGACACAGAGTTGACAAATCTTTTTCTCTATTAGTCTGGTCTTGTTATTTCACATCTAACTCTAGGAGTATCAAAGATTGAGGTTAAAGTTCAGCAACATGAACTGACAGTTTAACCCCTATGTTCTGCTGCAAAGTTGACAGGCGTCCCCTTACCTTTTCTCCCTCTTTCTCTCTCACTGTTGGTCTTTTTGTTAATTTACATGTCTCCATCTAAATATACCTGACATGGGTAACATGCTGAGAGCCAGAAGGGCATTCCACATTATATGACACGAGTCAATGCCCTTTTATATCTATGCTTACATATATAAATGCCATTTTTCCAAATTCTTTACTTCACTTTAAATCATTTAAATATGTTGTTTCACCATATTGCATACTTTGAGCAGCATTATGACAGGTGACAAATCGCATTTGTAATTTTGTTTGAAACACACTGTGTTAACTAGTGCTGTAACATCACGGATATCTCCAATTCCGTTTAACCGCCAGTCAAAACCGGACGGTTTTCGGTTAAACGATTAAAAAAAAAAAAAAAAAAAAAAAAAAAAAAAAAAAAAAATCGTTTTTTTTTTTTTTTTTTACCGACTCTGGCAACTTTCATTTAACTGCGAGGTGCATTTAAAGGGGCCGATTTGTGCTTGTGAACTTGTCACAAATAATAGTAACAATGTTGTTTTTAGAAGAATGTGTAAGATCATTAATGTAAATTAAAAAGAGTAGAGGACCTAGGACAGAACCTTGTGTAAAAGTTGGATGAATTATTATTATAAACTACATATTGAGATGATGAGATCTATTACAAAGATTACTTTCAAACCAAGATGACAGACAAATTGGAGTGTTGTTCTAGTTTTGGAGTGGTGAGTCAACACACAGATTACTGAGCTGGGAGACATTGCCAGGCATAGTGCCAGGTGGAGGGGCATAAATCGAAACTTTAAAAAAAAAAAAAAAAAATTATAAAAAAAAAAAAAAAAAAAAAATCGGGAAAACGAAACCGTCCAATTGAAAACGGAATCCGCCATGGGCGGTCGGATACCGGACGGTTAAACGTTTGACTACAGCACTAGTGTTAACTAACTACATGTATACACCGATTCAAGGAGAGCTGAACATGGAAGTGTCACTGTCAGCCGCCATTACTGGGGACCATTGAGAATGATAAATAAGAGGTTAAATTTTCACGCTTCACTTCAGAAATGGCCATGAACCCGTCTGACTACATTTATTGACTACATTTATTGACTACATTTATTGACTACATTTATTGACTACATTTATTGACTACATTTATTGAATCATCTTTTGTTATGCTTTGGGATGAAACATGGAAACCACATTGCTCTATTCTATTTAGTTAACACTTAACAACCCCCTAGCTCTAATCATTAATATATTCATACCGGTATCTATACAAGTTCATCTTATATAAGAAATCAAAAGATTTCACAACCATGACATTAACCATTCAACTCCAAACCATGTGAAAACTTGCGGGGATCAAACTCACCACATCCTCTCCAGAGCTCGGCCAGATGACACTGGACCTCTCCCGTCTCTCTGCATAACTCCACCACATCACGGCATCTCGTCTCAGGGGTAATGGGCACATCTGACAATGTGTCTGGACTGTTGCTAAGATAAACTCTCAAGATCATCTACATGTACACCCGCAGAGAGAAATAAAAAGAGAGGAAATAATAAATAAGGCCAGGCTGAGCATTACAGGGAAAAGTACATGTGGGTCTACATACATGTATACACAAGAAAGAATGAGTCACTGTAGCACACAGAGGGTTCTCTGTGAGGTTAATAGTCTCAAGAGAGGCACCCTTTCATCTCAAAAGCAATAAATTGAAAAGTTTGCATTCTACACAACTAAACTTTATTGACACAGATATTTTTCAGGGTTAAATTACATTTACAACTCCATTTTTAATGCTATTAAAGTACTGCGCATTTATAAGTCTGAGTGGGCATTGTTATCAAGCATCATGTTAAGTAATTATAGATTACAACCTATTGGCAAAGATGTACATAGGCTGCACATTTGGTTTGCAATGTTCAGCTCTTTTTGGGGGGTACAAAATCAAAAATGACTTTAAAAAATTTGAAAAGCTACAGTCACCTTCTTAACACAACAAAGTATTCTCTACTTAAGTGCTAATTACAATGTGAATGTGTACATTTATATTGTACATGTATAAAGTGAACATGTTCCATTGGGATACCATTATCTACCAGTATTCATAGTGAGTGATAAAGAGATCATATCCATACATGTAAATAATGATGCATGTTTATGCCACAAATACATGCACACTTGTAAACTATACCAGTACATATGTTTGTTTGTGTATTCATATATTTCAGATTTCTTGTGGATAGTTTGATAGGGCCTTTCACATACAAATTAACATTTCAATGGCTTTATTGTGCAGACACACACTCACCTAATTATAATTCAACAAATCATATTCCACTTGAATGTTTGAATTATACAGAAACAGAAATAATCCAATCCAATCCAATCCAAAAGATATTTGATATAGCGCCTTTTCCTTGCAGTTACAAAGCGCTGATAAGTAAACCAATTTTAAGCACACACACACATGTAAACCAAACAAAAACAAAATTGTTTTCCATTTTACTTTGCTTACTTATCCTTTCACTCGTCAACAGACGGAACAAATGATTCTAACGATAGTGCATAAATTCAACAACTATAAGGCGCCTCAAGAGTAATCATGGCTGCAGTACTATTCTCAGTAGTATTATCTCCTGGTATGTCTCAGAGAATTTCTGGTGTTGATCTAAAAGGATTCTCATGTCTAGAATTTCCACAGAGGTTGCTGACATTTGACAAAATTCCTTGACATTTAAGACATTTTTCGTGATAAGACAGAGCTACAGTAAATACTAATAGGAATGAGGAACAAACAAATGTATATTTTTTTTAACCAAGTAACGAGTCAAAACATATAACTGCTTTTTCACTCGACAAAAGCAAAAATACACATACTGTAGCCCAAGATTTAATTTGTCAAAAGTAGATTAACTTTAGGGGACAGGAGGTATTCTGTGAATGATTTCATCTGGATTGGAAAGAAATGATTCAAATTTTTTCTAAACATATTTTGAATTGCAACTTTTCATTGGGGATTGGTACCGTATTTGTCTAAGGCTGTGCACAACAGTGTAATGAGGTACCCGAGTACACTCCCAGGCTTACAGGCGAATACTCGAGTATTCGGACGCCATGTTTTTTTATAATTTTTTTGAATTTTTTTGAATTTTTTTGAATTTTTTTGAATTTTTTTGATTTTTTTTGAATTTTTTTGAATTTTTTGATTTTTTGACTTTTTTGACTTTTTTTTCTTTTTTGACTTTTTTTGCCACTACCATACCACTCGGCAGTTTCTCAGATCCCTCGCCCAAAACGCATGCAATTTTACTTTGAGTTGCAGTTGAAGGCGCCGATTTAATAAGAATAATAACAGTAAACAATGCTGTTTTAAAAACCAAAGATGGCAGAATAATCCATTTTCCTCCAAGTCCAAACAGAAATCTGGACATTTGGTCCCAGTTTCTGAAAGGTGAGTTTGACAGTGCTTGAGTTGGGAAACATTTTTACCGACGGTACCATGCCAGCGGCTGCCGCTCTCCCTCGCACGGGTAAGCCTGGGCCTGGACATTTTTTTTTTTTTTTTTTTTTTTTTTTTTAATTTTTTTTTTTTTGCGGCCGAATATTCGGGTACGAGAAATCGTACCCGAGTAGTTGTCAACCGTGCGGGTACTCGAGCATTCGACTACCCGTCGCAGCCTTAATGCAGTCGCCTAAAAAATTGTAAACAAAACGTAGGTCTATATGAATGCTTCATCATTAACTAATGACACACCTTAACATGATGTTTATAAGGACAATTAAATCAATTTTACTATCCCAAGGTTAAATCCTTGAAGTAATTGGTTACTCATTTATGAGGCACCATTTGGTAGACCCTACACTGTACACAACTGATAACATTCTTGTTCCCATGAATTGAATTGAAAAAACTATGTGTACATGTACATGTCTCTCTTTTCCATTTCAAGGATTTTTATTACAAATTTGATGGATTACACAATTTTAATACCATGCTGTTAATGTATGTAGGTTATTTATTCACATTCATATTCCATCATAATGTACTGGTGGTACTTGAAAATCTAAAATGCAATTCACATTATAATTCCAGTAAATTTGAAAATCACAATGTACATCAACTACAGTTACAAGTACCTGTAGTTAATGGATTAAATTTACATCACCACAAAAATCTTTTACCTTTTTAATAGTTCACAACATCTCCATTTCAAAGTGAGATTTATTTTTACCATACCGGTATTTCTTTTTAATTTGTCTCTGTTTGAGAGCTTTCAATACCTGCATCTGTGTCTGGGTTCAAGTACAACTGTATCAAGATGTATACATGCACAAATCAAAAACAAGAAACACTACACTGTATGTGTTTAAAGTATTAAAAAAAATATATCATTGCTCTTGTAGCCACCACCCCCCCCCCCCCCCCCCCACTCAAAAGCTGTCAATTTGGCTGCATGGTTGGGTGAGTAAATCTCATAAAACCATTCAAAAGATGATTTTAAGAACTGCAGTTCATCAGGTGGCCACAATAGATTTACATGCCTGATTTGTTACATGGCTATGATTCACACTGACTGGGTACAAAAATCAACAACTTTCCAAGGACAGTCAGAGTGGCCCACCCACATGTATAGACATACACATTATGTACTACCGGTAGGCCTAGGGAGATGTGAGCTTTCTGTAGCCATAGGCCTATATTTAATTTCACATACTTTTTCCAGTTTCCCATTTATAATTCTTCAATTATTCTTTTTGTCCCTCATAAGTCATAACATTTAGGATCCTACAGTACATGTACATGTAGGTGTATCCTACAGGAAGCACAACCTGTGGACTCCACACCTGTATACCTGCATCAATCAAGTACATGGAGGCCTACTTCTAAATCAATACATAGTACATAGAAAAGTTTGCAAATACACATATTTCAAGACATGCATTCTTTAACGGTACATGCAGTTATTCTAGTAAAAAGTGATAAATAATGTATGAGGAAGTGATAAATGAATACTGATGAGTGATGATCATAAAATATCATATCATGAATGATACTGAATACATGTACTAATAATCATTCTTCAAGTTTTTCAACTTCCTCTTTTCAAAAGAACCCTTTTATAGAAACTATATAATGGTACACTACACAACTAATCGACATGATCCAGTAGATACATACAGTACATGTACATGTACACATACATGTATGTCTGTGTGGTGTCATGTGATAGATCAAATTAGAGACAATTTGTGTTCTCCATTCAATCTAAAAAAACAGCATCCAGGTCATCCAAAAACCATTACGACAAGGACATGTACTTGCTCTAATTGGACATCTCAAGTTTCTGAGCAATCAATAAAACCTGCTCTTAGCCAAAGCGCTTCCAATGTTGACATTCACCGGAGTCCGAGACAGTCCCTTACATCATAGGATTCACTAGGGTACAGTCTGCAGGACCAGGGAGCTGGGAAACCTTATATTCCTCCATTGGTTCAATGCAAATAGCCATAATGGACAGGGTACTAGAGCGGAGCAAGTAGGAGATGACCATGAGCAATTTGAGCATATTTTCATTTCCAGCTGGGCAAATATACAATCAATGTGACATTTTTCAATGAACCTGATTTACAAAATACACTTTAAAGAGTACATTTTATCAAATTTGCTATGTTTTCCATGTATCTCACGTACATGTACTACCGGTAGTCAAAACTGTGTAGTTTGTAGTGACCATCAAAGTCAAACAAGGGTTTTATGCTGTTTCTTGTACAGTATCCATGTGTAAATAACCTTTCTGGTCACAATCACAATTCATAGACCAGTCAAATACAATTTTTTTTTAAATTCTCGACATACATATACATGTTTGGTTTCGGTGCTATCTGGTGAATTGCTCTAGTAATTTTTTATCTTAACTTCCGTTTTTAAGAATATTTTTTGTAATGAATTCTTATAAATTATTAAAAATCTGAAGACTTTTAAAAATAATTGTACAAGTACATGTATGTACATGCATGTATGGATTTACAGTATTACTCATTTTTTTATTTTTTTAACCATGGCTGTACTGTTTTAAACTGGTAAAAGTTCATCCCATTTTCTATATTCCCCCTTTTTTTTCTCTAATGAATTCATGTTTCTTATAAAGTTATAAACAATTCTGTTTGGGTCTTTTGACTTTGGGGGTAAACAAGTTTTGGTTGATAAAGATTCCTTCTGAGAGATACATGTATTTAATTCATTATATTTTAACAATCTCTTTTGAAAGTTTACAGGAATGATTTTCTCACTATGCAGAGATCAATTTTTCCTAAACAGATGGTAGCATACAGAATACGGTAAGGTTCTGAAATGTATATAAGTATGCATTTATAAGCACCAGGGATAAGAAAAATACCTAAGATTAAAGCATTTTTCCCTAAAATAATATCTGTCATTCTCCTCTATATTTATATTAACAGAAGTTCACAAATAATTTTAAACAAACACACATGTAACTTTAATTTCTTTCTCTTCATTTTAATGCACATACACATGTACATGTACATGTAAAATCATGTAGATTCTGCGCTTATGTGGAGTAGCCTACTGTTAAAACTGGTATTAAGTGAAGATAAACCCATTGCCTACGAGACCCAGGTGGTCCCTGACTCCCTGTATCAACATTATGGAAATGAGAGCATTTTGTCAACGGGTTAACATTTAAATCCCCATTACATGTAGATTGTGATGCCGATGCATGCTTGTCAAATAAATAAGAAAATTTATTTAGATTTATTTTAGCACGGCCACAGCCGCACAACTAACAATTCATACACTTGACAATTTGATAAGATTTTGTCAAGCCTACATTACAGGGAATTCACCTCTGTGAGCTACAATATATATAAATCAAGAACAACAAAAGTCATGATAGTGCATGTGCAGTGGCAGGCTAGAATACACGTCTTCAGAATACACCACAACACAATCGGGCATACCGGTAGGCAAAAAGCCCACCGGCCGCTCTCACCGTACCAGCGCCCAGCGCAGCCACCACTTCGGGGATGTGATCCCAAATCTTGAGTTACATGTCAAGTCGACTCGCACACACACAACTCATTTCGAAAGTGAAGATAAAATCGAAAGAAACGTATCCTAATCCACCGCAACAGCAAATACAACATCTAAATACCGACAAAATTTAAGAAGTGAAATCATCTTTAGTAGGTTCTTTGCAATATTGTTGTTTATTACCTGACCAGGAAGGCCGTTATGATCCATATTTGAAGTGTTGTTCGTCCGTCGAGTCGTTGTACACAACATTAATGATAAGTCCCACACGTACAATTAACTGCATGTGATTTGGTAGGCTGCATCCAGTTGCTGTACAAATGCAATGCAATGGCGAACCGTGTATTTTCAAATTGACTCATCATGACGTCATGAGTTCGACCATCCGAACTGGGGGGGGGGGGGGGGCATTACAGATGATAAATTCAATCACGATAACAATGCACAAGATCCTCTTTTCATGACAACCATGAGTTTCATTAATAAAAGGCTGAGATCAACACCTCATATTTTTAGGCCTGTTATAATGGAGGTCTAGAATAAATTGAAATTGAAATCATGTCAGCGTTAATTTTATTGTTAATATAGATCTAGACTAGGTCTAGATCTATATCCATTCAGAAAATTGTTCTTCACTGGTAAGAGCTTTAATTACAGTTTATAGTAAATTTACAAAAATAAATAATCATAGTCATAGACAGTTACAGTAGTGGTAAAATACATTCATAGCAGGTTTAGTAACATAAAATAACTTTTGTATGACGAGGATACCAAATAGCCACCATTGTAACCAAAGGGGGGGGGGGGCACTTGTGCATGCCCCCTTAAATTGTTACTGTCTTCAGGTCCCCTGATTGAAACAAAATAACGCACACACAAAAAACAAGAAAATATAAAATAGAATTAATGCAAGTTTGTTGCATATATTTCACTTTTTATGTTTTGTGTTAAAAGTACTTTTTTTTCTTCCCTGTCAAGGCACTGTCCATTACAAATACACTATTGAGAAGACTTAGATTAAAAAACCCAACTTTTTTTACTATAAATTTCTCAATTCTCATCATACATTACACCAGTCAATTTTTTTTTTTTTTTTTTTGATTAATATTCTTCCAAATACATTTAGAACCCCTTTTAGGATATCACCACAGGATTCTCCCTTTTTTCTTCTCCATTTTACCTCTTCTTCTCTTTCTTAAAAAGACAGTCCACCATCTTTCCAAAATCTTAGTCAAGACAAAGAAAATTTAAAATTATCCAGGGGGAGGGGGGACTCAAAGGCACGCAATTTCAAGTTTGTTGCATATTTTTCACTTTTATGTTTTTTGTTAAAAAGCACTTTTTTTCCTTCCCTGTCAAGGCACTGCCCATTTTTCAAACAAACACACAATTGAGAAGACTAAGATTTAAAACCCAAGGAAATTTAATCAAAGTGCAGAAGATGATGAAGAAGAAGAAAAGGATGAAGAGCAACAAAAATGAAGAGAAAGAAGAAGAAGAGTAATAACAAACATGATTGAAAAAATGAAGAAGAATAAGTTCTTGAAAATTCTCTCTACTCCAACAATTCCTCATTCGGCACTTTTTGAAAATGATCCTTTTGAAGGAAATTATGGGAATGTATCAAAGTTTGAATTTTAAAGTTGTATGTACGATTCAATAAGCTGACACCAAAAAGTAAAAATAGTAACTGTTTCTTTTTAAGTGTCTCACCTAATTAACTGTAGTCGACCAACATAGTTACAAAGTTACAATATCATTGCAAATGAAAATGAATAAGTATCATCATTATTCATCAATAAACTTAATTCCGCAAAAAAAGGACAATAAATCTAAGAAGAGACTAAAATAGAATTGACCATGCAATGACAGATAAAATATTTCATGGACAGAAAAGATAACTTCAGAATATCAAGAGTAAAACCATCACTCATCAACACATTTAGAAAGAGGCACCAGGGGCGGCGATCCAGGGGGGACGGGGGGGGGACACGTCCCCCCACCCCCTCAATTTTTTTAGGGGGGGATCGTCCCCCCCCCCCCTGGAAATTTGAAAAGTGCAAAAAAAATTGTATAGCATATACTGAATAATGACTGCAACACACTTTTAGGCTCCCTCGCATAACATCCTTGTAAACAAAATTCGCAATTTCGTCCCCCCCGGTAGTCCAGATTCAGTCCGTTCGTTCTTTTTATCCCCCACACACATCGCGGTCTCTCCACTGATCGCGCAATCCCCAATTTCCGTCCACATGACCCAGATTTAGAGGAATGGCTAGGTCTACTTTCAACGTTGAGGGTGTGTTATTTTATCAGCTGATTGGGTGCGCTAAACGAAAACGGTACAGAGGCTGGACTACCCCCCCGGTCATTAACAGAAATCGCCGCCCCTGAGAGGCACTGTAATGTTTTTGTCACATAATTATACAGAAAGGATAATGTGAAGAAGAAAACAAA
>JAVYIG010010537.1:0-68268 GCA_035222895.1 Strongylocentrotus droebachiensis | reverse complement strand
ACAAAAGTTAACTTGGACTTGGCTAAAGTTAAACTGAAGTAAATATCACTGAGCAAAATATTTTGTTAAATGTAAGTGATCTACATGTACAAATTCAATTTGTTTTATTCTCCCATCTATAGATTCTGCAGATCTGGGGTCATTTTGTGAAACAAACTACACCCTGTACGTGTTCATGACAGTCACCTCTTTGTTTGCGACCTACAGAGATATCAGGACGCAGACAACCCGTTTCACTAAAACCATGATAAGCGACAAATCATGTCGATACTTTCGGATAGAAAATAGTGTCTTCATCACGATCCATCAGATTTTATCCCGACTTACCAAAAGACATAAGAGGTTTAATTTAACTTTAACTGTTAAAAAAGAATTTAAAAAATCCAAAAAAAAAATCAAAATTTGCAATTTTAAAAGAGGATACCATATCTCATATCCTATTAAAAGAGAAAGGGCAGGGCAAGGGCAGTTGGAACTGTGAGGGGGGGTAGTGGTTGTTTTGCAGATTTTTATTGTAAATTCAGCTAATGAGAGATGTATATGTATATAATTTAGTTAGAAATAAAAAACTAGAAAATTATAGAAATATATAGAAAGTATATAAACAATTATCAATTAAAGGGATCGTTTAACAATGTTTAAATCTGAGATACACACCCCTATGCGTTATCAGTGTCTGTGATATGGTGTAATATTGAAGCCCTAAAAAAATTGCGCTTCAAAAGATAAGAAGTATCAAGAAGTGCCTCAAAAAAGTAAAAATCTTTGAGTGACCGGTTTTACCATACTCTTTTTCCCCAATAGACTGTAGTGTTATGAAAACCGTCAGGCGAACAGTTTTCAAAATTTGTAATTCCAATCATAAATATCTTGATAATCAGACAAGCGATCGGCTTGTAAAAGTCATGGGGTTCCTGACTGACCTAAAGGTTTATAATTATCATTGTATCATGAGCTAAATCCAGAATTTTGTTTCAGAATCTGAGACAAAGTTACCGGATCCCTTTAAGAGAGGGGGAGAGAAAAAATTACCAAATACCAAAATATTCAAGTATGACTGACTGCCATCAAGTTATAATGAAAGAAGAAGAAGACCCTGATTTTATTTCTATTAAAGGTTAAGACTAGTTTTGGAAACGCCCCTCCTCTCAAAAAATGAAATGGATGCTCTTATGATCAACTTATATGAAAGAATATGTTTTGACTAATACGTGACCATACAAATTTTCCTGAGAAACCGCCTAACTTATTGATATATTTGGTAAATTATCTATTTGGACCCGTTAGATATAACGCATGTGTCACGCACAGTGTGCGTAGTCCCATATATATCTTTCTGTGTACAGTGCTTGTAACTTTACCAAGACTGTGCCAAATTTCTTATAATTTTGATGATTCCAGAACCTTGAAGTACAACACCAATACTCATGCTAGACGATCAACCTTTTCTGATCGATTCCACGTTTCTTTCACAATGCAATCGCATGACCATATTACTGGTCTTTATCTTTAAAAGAAAATGATAAAAACAAGATGGACTACAATTTTAACATTCATTAACCAAATAATTATGTGATAAGATTTGTTTCAAGGTTATGCTTGAAAATGTAAAATATCTGGAGACATACCTACACAAAAAATTGTTATCATTCTGTAATGATAGACTATTCCGTCTTCAGCAGCTTTTCTATGGTAGACCAATGTGGACTACTAATTACCTATTTACTCCTAAAGTGACTTAGTAAGTAACATTGTTGAAGGTTGATAAAAAAATTGCTTAATTTTTGTATAAAATGTTACTTACTATATTCCCTCTACTGTACTAACCCTCTGACATGCAAAAAATCCTGAAAAGATTCTCAAACCTCAAAGATATCTATGGTTTTTCTTGAAGGAGTCGATGTATGACACCTCTAACAGTGATTAACAGTAAATTCTCCCAACCATTTTTGAATTTTCCCAACCCGTTTTTCCATGGAAAAATAAAATAAAACTAGGTCTATACAAAATATCTGTCAACACTTAAATGTCTGGAATGGAATGTAGAGACATTTTATTGCTTTGTGACGATTTCCATTCAACTAAAATGTAATTAAATTGTAATATAGTTGGGAGAATTGAGGAATTGATCAGATCAGTTTTTCACAATTTGTATCATGAATAATGGTCCGTTTTTCACTAAAATTTTCAGATTATCTTTAATTGTACATCTAGCATTGAAGTCACTACCTTACACCACGATCTCTCATCTAAACAATGTTACAAAGTCCCTTTAAAGAATAAAGGCATTAAAACATTTTAAGAACAGATTGTATGCTTCTACTGTTGTACAGTTCTTTTATATTATTATTAAAAGTAAAAACCAATCTTTCTTCTTCTTCCTCTTCTTTCTTTCCTTTATATTTTCTTTCCCTCTCCCTTCTCTCTCCCTCTCTTATTTATTTTTTGGGCGGGGGGGGAGGAGGCAAGAGCCCCTCTTTTCTTCATATTCTTCTTCCTTTCCTTTTTTATTCCCTTTCCTTTTCCCTTTCCCTTCTCTCTCTCTCTCTTATTTATTTTTTGGCGGGGGGTGGGGAGGGAGGAGGCAAGAGCCCTTCGCCCTTCCCCCGTTTCCCTCTTTCCTTCTTATTCCTCTTCTTTCTTTCCTTTTATATTTTCTTTCCCTTTTCCCTTTCCCTTCTCTCTCTCTCTCTTATTTATTTTTTGCGGGGGGGGGGGGGGGTGAGGAGGAGGCAAGAGCCCCGTCACCCCCCCTGTTTCCCTCTTTTCTTCTTATTCTTCTTTCTTTCCTTTTATCTTCCCTTTCCTTTTCCCTTTTTTCCTTCTCTCTGTCTCCCCATCAACATAGTAATAACGAAAGAGACCACTCTGTAATCAAGACCATTCCATTTTATTTAATACATTTTCGATATACTTAAATTGGCAACTATTACCTTCTGTCCGAGATCCTCATTTTAACGACTGATGCGAAAGGACTAGTCGACGCACCCTTTAGAGAAAAGCCCCCCCCCCGCTTTTATCGAAAGGGTGTGTTAAAATGGTACTCCGCTCTCAACGCACCCTTTCGAGAAAAGCCCCCCCCCCTCTTTTATCGAATGGGTGCGTTGAGCACACCACACCGCGCCGCGCCGCACCGCACCCTTTCGATGAAAGCCAGATATTATTATCATTGCCCGGTTTGTCATTGGTATTTTACTAGATCTAAATAGGCCTAGATGGTTTTGTGTAACAAATCCCCTTTTCTACTGATCATTTTGCGCAGAGATGCCAGCCAAACTTCAACAAATTCAAATTTCGCTAGACTTCAAGTTGACTTTTTGAGCCCAAGACTATTACAATTACAATGGTGATGGTTGAGCCTGGCCTGGATCGGGGAGCAACTCACTTCACTATAGGCCTAAGTAAAAATCATCATCTTCAAAATTCAAGCTCACACTCACTATCGTTACATTATCAGTCACATTCATACGTCAGTTGAATTATATTAGAGTCTAGAATCTACTCATGTTAATACCTTCTACAATAAAAATGAAATGCTTTGATTTACCTCGATTTCTATGTCAGATACCTGCTGTATGATGTAGCTGTGCTTGTGCCTGTAATGTTAGCATGCAAGTAACGAATGAGACCGGTTCTAGCTAGCTAGCTAGCCGACTTGATTTGAACACAGCGCTGAGTCGCGTATACGGTTTACGTGCCATTCTGCATGTGCTACCAGCTGGTAGCAGCATGATTAGGTTTTCAAAATAGTCTAGTAAAGCGAGCTTCTTTACATTAATTAAATGCTTGTAAGACAATAAATTACAATATCAACCTTAAATTACACAGTTCCTAAGTTCAAACTTTCTTAAACTATTATATTTGTTCATTCAATTTAAAAATAACTTTGACGTTTTAACCAATTTACTGGATGAATTTGGACATTGGAAAATAAGAGTCTGAATTAAAACGAGTTGGGTCTAGGTAGGTCTTTGTTTACATCGCGAAAACCACCATCGGAGCGGCAGCTGAGCGAATGACTTTGACGTCGATTCGTGTCCTTCGTGCGTGTGTTGGAGGTGGGGGGGGGGGGGGGGGGTATTTCTGGGGCGGATGGACGGGGCTATTTAAAAAAAATTAAAAAAAAACCTCTCTCTAACAAAAAAATAAAAAATAAACGAATTGTCTTAGTTCGACTGGGGACAGAAACAGATTCTTTGCTATTGTACATGAAAATGAAATCGAAGAATTATGCAAACATATTGAACACGGCTTTAATGAATTTTCTGATTGCAATGTAAGGTATAATTTCTGTAGGCCTATTTTGTAAACATTTTGATGATTTTCCTGATGCAATGTACGGTATGAATTTTGAACTTTATACATTCTGGAAAATTCTATCAACGACTGCCCTAAGCAATGAATGAAATGCAGCATGGACCTACTATATTTCACATCCATATAGTTTCGGCAATTTGGCAAAAGGGCCTGAAAATGGAAAAGCGATTTTCAAATTTCGGCCCCCCCCCCCTCCTTGGAAAATCCTGGATCCGCCACTGGGCATATCTTCGGGGAGAAGTGGAGGAAAGAATTAATGATCTGCAATGGTTCTAAGTATGCGCCTCTATAGGGTACTTTTTTATGGTTAAAAAAAGAAGAGAAAAATGATTGGATCCAACTGCTTCGTCAGTATGTAGGCCTAACCGTGTATAGGTCTACTGCTGTAATTTTCTTGACGTGCATGCCAGTGCAATTTGGAGTAAGATTGTCATTTATGATGAAGATTGTAGGCCTAATACTCTAGGATCGGACAGTAACTGCCAAAACTATGTTGATGATTATGTAACAGCATCTACTGAACATCTTTACCTGTCTGAATTTACATATATTGAAAAGGAGCTTTTTAGGTATAGGGCTTTGAAGCTGAAACATATTAATGATTTATACCTTGCATGAACCATGAAAATAATTAATTATACTTCGAAGTCCATGCATGAATGGAGGCCATCCGATATCAAAGAAAAAATTAAAATACAACCTGATTAATGAATTGCTTCGGACAAAAGGGAACACAAATTAGAAAAGCACATTGGTGCCTGAAATCGGACAAACAATATTTTCATCATTTTTTAGTTATAATCACTGTACGACTTCAAAGGGAATGTCAAATTAGCCGAACCGGTAATGTCACTATGACGTAGTGGCGGACAACTTTCCAATTAATTTTGTTTCCAATTAACACGCGAAATCATCAAAATGCCATTTAAAAAAATGAATTACTCAAGAGGACTCTGTTTCTTTTTACAGGATATAATTTAAGCAGTGCGCCAACGGAGAAGGGGTATGAGAACAACTTGAATTAACGATAGGGTATATATTATTTGTACAGGACAAAACGGGAGAGTCGTCCGTGACTGAGTCCACTGACCAAATCGCCAATTAGAGATTCGGACAAATTTGGTTATTTCACATTTTTCATATAGATCGGTCCGATTTATTTCCAACTTTCACCATTCGGGAGTAGGCTGTTATAATTATGTGGGGGCGCTGTTGTATTAGTCGAGTGCCATTTGGCCAACCGTTTGAGTTGGGCACAATAATAGCGAACATTGCTTTCCTAGGCAAGCATAAACAAAAGAATAATTATATGCCATGTTGTGACTAACAGTAACTGAAAGCAATTAGGCCAAACTCTCATGTGTATATAGATGACTATGATCTAATCACGAGCAGAGAAAACTCTGGCCAACTCAAGTTGTTCAAAATATTTTACAGCGGTGGCGAAACCCGGAGGAGTTAAGGTTTGGTGCCTCACATTTTGTGCTCCCCAAAACTAAAGTAAAACGACCCCCTGTGAAAAACGATGCCATTCCTATGACGAAAAGTGCCCCTTCCGCTTTATTTCCCCGCAATAGAATAGGTGTCCCTCTTGAAGTGAAATTGCCCTTTCTCAAGGGCTGCGGAACATGCATGGGAAGGGTTACAGCCCCCGCTTTTTAGTAGACACAATACATGTACATGTACAATCAAATTGCAATAAATAACATACTTGATTGCCTGCCCAATCTTTCTCCCTCTATCTTTTGCATAATCGTTCGTCACAACGAAATTAATATTTATGTTTTTGTTGAAATTTGTTCAAGACGTGTTTTGTAAATGAAGATAACAAACTGCCGCTAACATTCATGTCAATAAATATGAATCTTATGAACCAAAATGAACATTGAAGCGTTAATCTTATTAAAGGAGCATAATTAGGAAAATGGAGAGTAATCGGAATAAGCCGAAATGATTATAATTCCAATAACTCGAATTACTCAGATAGAAAATCATTCCACAACAACTATTTTTCCAGATCAGTGATCAATAGAATGACGAGAAACAAAGCAATAATGTTAGAAGAAATTAAACTTTTTTGATTAAGCAAATTTTTCTTACAAAGCTATGCCTGGCAGGCGGAAAGAGATTAATACCATACAATATAAAATAATAGACAACTTAATTACCATTCTTTATGGGGTGAGCGAAATAGAGTGAGAGAAAGAGATAAAATAGATGGAGGGGGAGACAGCACGAAAGAAAAAGTGAATGAAGATAAATAGAAGAAGAAAAAGAAGAAGACGAAGAAGAGAAAGAGAGAGAGAGAGATAGAGTAAGTGTGTGTGTGTGTGTGTGTGTATGTGTGTGTGTGTGTGAGAGAGAGAGAGAGAGAGAGAGAGAGAGAGAAAAGAGAGAGAGAGAGAGAGAGAGAGAGAGAGAGAGACGTGATATAGAAACAGTACAATAACCCTCCGAAAATACTAATTAAGCCTAAATTACATTTTCTTTGTAAATTTGTAACTCTCTCTTTCCCTTTCTCTATCTTTTTTCCTCTCTCTCTATCTTTTTTTTCTCTCTCTCTCTCTCAGTCTCTCTCTCCCTCTCTCTCTCTCTCTCACCCTCTCTCGTTGTATGCTTTTTTTCTTCTTCTATTACCCTCTCTTTTTGACAAGTTTTGTTTATTACCACCTCTTAAAGGTAAAAGATAAATTCCCCACGACCCCGAAAAAGGGGGAATAAAGAAAGAAAACAAACAACCATCCAATCAAAACCACACACATAAACACACCAAAGAAGAACGAAAAAAAAAATACAGCAAAATTATATTCAATGCTAGTTGATCCGTGAAATTAAATTTCACATTATTATTGTTATTGGGGAAGTGATGATTATCAAATTATATTGAAACGTCAAAAATCAAGCTGACTAAGGGCAATAAGGAAAGACAGAAAAAAATATACAGATTTTTTTCCTTCTTCATCACACTGCATTTTCCAGATTGGCTGTCAGCAGACTGACAGCGAAAAAACCCGACTGTTGATGGGTGGACAAAATTACCGTCCTTGTCATCCAAATAATGATAATGAACAAAAACAATGGCGATTCAAATTATGTTCACAAAATGTTAATTATAACGTCTGAGCTCAGTTTGAACAGCTTTTCCTAATAAAAACAAAAAGTGAGTAAGACAAATGAAGTAAAAAAAAAAAATAGATTGCTGATTATTGTGTTTTTATTTTTTTTCACTGTCAAAGTCTCTCAGGAGGATCCTTTTAATATACAGGCTTTTAATTTATGAGTTGGTCTTTTTCACGATTATGTAGACATTGAGAGTTTACCGATTATCTCTAATTTCACTCGGTTCACAGATAGAAAAATAGAGAGAAGAGTGAGTGGGAATAGGAAAGGGAGAACGAAAGCGCATGCGTTGTTGCAAGTGTTATCACGTGACACTTTATGAAGAAGTTGATGGCCAAGACAGCTTCCTTATTAAAGACTTTCTCTCTCCTCCGAAAATCATCATCTCCAAATCTTCTCATTCTATCAGGTCCGTTATGATTTCACGGCCCGCTCATATTGTGTAACATTCTAACAGATTGTCTGCTGCCTACAGCTAGAGAGGGGATTTATTTAAACTAGGTAAGTGACAATTAAGTGTACGATTTCTTTTTAATTTTTAATTTGTTTGAATGATAGTATAGATCGGGGCGTCGATGGTGAGGTGGGGGCATTGGAAAACATGTTGGGGGACGTAATATTCCTAGTCAAAAAGGTTGGGTCATCCCAGTAGATTGACGAACCCGGAGCAGCGAGCAATGGAAATTCTCGAAGAACTAATGAAGTAGGCCTAATGGTTAGAGAATATCGTTTAATTATTTAATTGTTTAATATCTTCTTTAGATGTAAACGTCCCCACATGCCATGAGATTTATAATGACACCTGTTTGCACCCCAAAGGGGCGTTAGGGCAAATTTGTGCCAGGTCACGAGGCCTATATTGTCTGTCACTTGGGCTGCCGGTCTCGTTGGCTATAGCCTAAAATTTTAATTTGGAAAAACGTAATATCATTTTTAGAGCATCGAGTTCGGCAAAAATCGGGATTTTTTTCCCCGACCCCTTTTGTTTCTTACTTGTTGGTAACTTCATGATCTACCGACTGCTAGTAAAGGCCTGATGGTATCACTTACTAGGATGTTCTGGGATATGAAGAAAAAATATGTCTTTCGCGGACATAGACAAAAATTTCCCGAAAAAAATGCGGAGTAATGATTTCATGCTGTTTGAAAAAATATAAATTCAGATGTAATATCGGTCGAGAGAAAATTGTATTTTTTTTCTCGATATAGGCCTCTAAAGCCAAAAAAATTAAAAACGCAAGCAGGGGTATATGTATTGTGGAAAATGTCATACATTACAAAAACATTTTCTTTAATTTTTTATTTGTTAGTTAAAATGAAGAATGATAATGAAGTGTCATGAATTACGATTGTTTAAATAATGTGAATCTCTCTCTCTCTCTCCTCTCTCTCTTTCTGTCTCTCTGTCTGTCTCTGTCTGTCTCTCTCTCTCTCTCTCTCTCTCTCTGTCTCTCTCTCTATCTCTGTCTCTCTCCCTCACTTTCTCCCTCACGCACATTCTCCCTTTTTCCGATCACTCGTAGCTGAAGATGTCCCCTATGAAGATTTACCTGCTAGTTGCCTGCGTCTCTTTTGCACTGAACAATGAGGTAGTGGCCGAGTGTGAATATGATACGACCGAAGGTAAAAGATATTTATTCATCAGTACGTTATTGCTTTTAGGATTTATTAGATTTACTTAAATCCATTTCATTTCACTTCATTCCAGTGATATGTGTTAGAATTGAAAGTAAAACACTCATTAAGAAAATGCATAATGATATAGCAGTAATGATAATAGTAATAAATAATAATAACGATAATGGTAATGGTTAAAATAATGATATTAATAATATTGATAATAATGATAATGATCATAATGATGTTAATAATGATATTTGTTTTTTATTATACTTATAATAATAATGATATTCTGGGTTTATACATCGCCGATATGTCTCTCTATAACCTCAGTACAATAAGGCGTATCCTGTTTTAAGACATTTTTTAGAAGGAATTCCACTGTTTAACTGTAGATTTTTTTTGTTTATTATGTTACTTGGAATATTTGCTCACATATTGAAAACATGTGTGTTTCAATGGTATTACACAGTCCTTTTAAAGACAGATTCTATATTTTCATATTATTATACTGAATTGATAGATCTACACTGTGCTTAATTTATAAAATACATGTGACATAAGCCGACGTCAGACGGTATTTATTTCCACGAGAATTTCCAAAGCTGTTGCAAAAGTAATTTTCCTTACATAAATTTGTTTACAATGATTCCAACTCATACATGTATCTCAAAGCACTCACTTGGATCCAACTGAGGCATATGGCTTGAATGTTCAAAATGTGCATGCCCCAAACAAAGGAAATCATTAATCTAGATTTAAAATTTGTCAATTATGTCGGTCAATTTATTGAATTTGGCGTCTCCGTAGTTTAATGGTTAATGCATTGGCGTTCTAAGCCAGTGACCCGGGTTCGATTCCCGGCGGAGACATACTTATAAATCATTTAATTTTGAACGCAAAGAAAAATTGCTCTTAGTCGCTTAAAATCAGAGGCACATTTTATGGTGAAAGGAAAAAGGGGGCACTTATCAAAAGGGATAAAGACACTTATTAGAAAAGTAAAGGAGCACGTGTCAAAGTAAGAAGGTTATTTACTAGAGGTGAAAAGGGGGCACTCAGCAGGTGTGATAAAGGCTGAGAATGGAAAATCGGTATTTGTCGACGGAAAAGGGGCACCTTTCATATTTTTAAAGGGGAAGTTTTCAGAAGTGAAAAGGTGCTTTTTTGAGAAGGGGGAGAGGCACTAAAACAAAAATGGGGGCACTTTTCACAAGGAAATGGACACTTTTTACAAAGGAAACGGGAACTTAAGTTACCCCTCGTTTTTATTGAATTATTTCGCAGTTATCAAAATGATCGCAAACAATTCATTGTTTTCAATTCTAAAAATTGAAGTTTACAATCATTTTTCTGTGGCATTCGGCAGGGGTCAATAATATAGGCCCCCTGCTCTTTTTAATTTATATAAATGATTTGCATTCAGTCTCCCCATTTTGGATTTCATACTGTTCGCGGACGATACCAAATATTTTATAAGCATAAAGATGTTGAATGCCTGACCCAAAATCTGAACAATGAACTCCTAAAAGTTAGTGAGTGAATTAACGCAAATAAACTACAACTTAACTATCTAAAAGCCAAAGTTATGTTGTTTAACTTTCGAAAGACGTGTGTTAGTGAAGTAAAAAATATATATGAATGGGAATTGATTGAACATACAAATCCAACCAAGTTCTTAGGCATTAATATTGAAAAAGATCTGAAGTCGAAAACACACGTCTATTAGTTTTACGCAAAGTGTCTAGAACAATAGGAATTATGGGTAAACTAAAAGACATCTTGCCCACCAATATTATTATAAAGTTATACAACTCACTAATCTTGCCTTATATATCCTATTGTAACATTATTTGAGTTTTTTGTAAACAAAATTTACCTAATCGTATTTTCCTCCTACAAAAAAGAGCATTTCGTATAATTTGCCACATTCAATTTCAATTTCAAATTCAATTTATTCATGTTTCCAACAAAACATTACAAATCAATTATAAGCATTTAAAACAAATGTAAGAAATACATGTTGGAAACAGAGGGGTCCACTAAAAAGCAATGCTTGTAGACGTGTGAACACCTCAAATGATACTTAAGAATAATGAGTAATTAAATTAACTCATCCGTAACTACACAAGGAACTACAAAATAGGGGGAAGAAAAAGGGGGATGCCAACAGAGACGAAAAAGGGACAAGACAAAGATAGAAGAAAACGGTCATAGCACAAAGAATATACAATGACAAAAAGAAGTGAGAGATCGGGGGAACAGAAAATAATACAAAATGATGAGCTGCATGTGGAGTTGAGAAAAAGGTTTTTTTTTTCCTTGTCCTCTTACCGAGGTGTTTTATTTCACAAATTTCACATTTCATATATATTTACATCAATTTACATTTTAACATAATAAAAAAAGACAAAAGTATTTAAATGAATAGTTATAGTTTCTTGAAAAATTTCTTTGTGTTTCGTCAGTAAAAAACTTTGTTTATTTGCTAGGTAATATCGTAGTTTTAATTTGAAATTAATGAACAGACTTTTACTATTGTATTCTTTTCCATCACACTTTTTTTTTCAATGAAATAACCTATAACTAATGCTTTTTCATGAATATTTATTTGTTCATGAAAGTATAATATAATTTAATATAATAATGAAAGTATATTATAATTTAAGTTTTCAATAATTTTCCAAAAAATTCTAACCTTGTTACATTTTAACAAGACATGAAAAGTAGTTTCTGTTTCTTTACATATATCACACTGGTCATTTTCCATTATACGCATATTATGTTTTGATGGAAAAATATTATGAAATATTTAAAAATTTACTTGCTTTATCATAGTATTTCCTATTTGGTGAAATTTAAAATTGAATACATTCTGCCATTTAAAAGAAACAGGTAAGTTCAAGTAATATTCCCAGTAACGTGTAACATTTGGTTTTTTAAGTTTTTGTTTCAGGAGGGATAAATAATAATGTTTCGTCTTGAAACTATAGATACATCAACAAAATCTCCTGTAGCTACCTAATTAAATTTGAATCGTTTTGTTTACTAATTAATACAACATTCTTTAGAACGTATAATTTATTCAACCAAAAGCATGGGAAACATTTCTTCAATTTTGCATATTCGAACTCAAATAATAATTGATGAATACCAACTTTACTAGTTAACATAATCGAGTCTTTCCAAATACCATTTGTAATCACGTGCTTTACTTTAGAAATTCCAGCTACGTACCACTTTGAAAACAATAATGTAGAATTTTTAAATCTAATATGGCTGTTTTTCCATAATATCTCCTCTTCTATTTCTGTTACATCAACTAAACCTCGATATTTAAATTCTGACCATGCAACAAGAAGATTTTGATAAAACTCTGACAGTCCTTTTTGTATACACATCATTTTCATATCTTTCTTATTCAAATTATATCGTAAAATATCTGGAAAAAATCCAATCCAATAATTTGCTTATCCAAGATAAATACAAAGAATTTATTTTCGATTCAGTGTCTATCATATCAAGACCACCATCTAACTGTTTATTTATACAGACATTTCTTTTCACTCTTTCTCTTTTTGAACTCCAAAGAAAAGCATATATACTTTTATTCAATGATTTGATAACAAAAATAGGAGCAGGTACTACAGTTGCCGTATATAAACAATTTGTGAAACGATTAAGGCTTTAATAACAACCGCTTTACCATAAAACGTTAATATTCTCTGTTACCAGTCTTTCAATATATTTCGGATTTTTTGGATTTTTTTTCTCATCCCAAATTAAACGTTCATTTTCCCTTTTATTTTTACCGATATATATTCCCAAATTTGTATTGGTTGTTCAGTACTTTCCCCACATTCTCCATTTGCATAATCTGTATTGATCTTCATTATTTTAGTCTTATCCCAATTTACTTGAGGACCTGCCACTGCTCCAAAATTTCTGACCTCTTCCATAACTTTAATCAATGATTTTGAACTATTTACAAAAATGGTTGTGTCATCTGCGAATTGAGACACTTTTAATTCGGACAATACAGAACCTAATAAATCAATCCCTTTTATATCTTCGTTTTGTCGGATCTTACATGCTAGAAATTCAGCTACAATAACGAAATTAAAGAAGACAATGGACATCCCTGTCTTACCCCTTGCTCAATAGAGAAAGACTTTGACATCAATCCGTAATTCATCACTTTTCCCTTTGCATTACTATACAAAGTTTGAACCCATTTGATAAAACCTTCCTTAAATTGAAACTTCTTTAAAGCGCGTAGTAAAAATGAGTGGCTAACATTATCGTATGCTTTTTTAAAATCTAGAAACATAATAATACAAGGCAACTTCTTATCTAAACAATAATCAATAACATCCTCAGTCTGACATTTTCTGTTGCTGACCTTTTTTTAATAAAGCCAGTTTGATCTGTGGAAATGATACCACCTATAACATTTTGTAATCATTTTGATAAAACTTGTGCACATAATTTATAGTCTACGTTTAAGAGGGATATAGGTCTCTAGTTATCTAAAATTATTTTATTTCCCTTTTTAAACAACAATGTTAAAGCAGCTTGCCTTTGACTTGGTGACAAACACTGTTTACCGTACCCGTAATTCAAACAATCTATTATTAAATATTTTACCTCTGACCAAAACATTTGTAAAACTCTACACTCAGGCCGTCGCTTCCAGGTGCTTTGTTATTATGCATAGAAGACAGTGCTTCAGCACATTCCTTTTCCGTAAGGTCACCTTCATAGCTTAGTGCCTCATTTTATTTTAAAGTTGTCAACTGAACATTACGAACAAAATTGTCAATATATTGTTCTTTTTTGGTATTACCTTTTATACTATACAAATCTTTGTAATAATTATACATTTCTAAAAATATCTTTTCCTGTTTAACAAATGTCTTTCCTGACTTTTCTATACAATCAATTTCCTTTTTTTATACCATTTCTTTTTTCAAGCTGCAAGAAATAACGAGTTGATTTTTTCCCTTCTTCTCACCATTTTCTCCTGGAATGGATGAAGGCTCCTTTACATTTTTCAATTAAAAAAATTATCAACCTGATTTTGAACACCTTTTAACTCTTGCATATTTTCTTCAGTGGGGTTCCTATTTACTTCCTTTTGCAATGAAAGGTATTTCTTTTCTAAATCTTCATAAATCACTCTTCTCTTTTTACTAATTTTTTTTGAAAAAAAAGACAAGGAAAGAGAAATGCGCATTAGAAAGGAAATAAGCATGAGAAGGCACAACATAATAAATATCAAATTACATCTTGAGTCACAAGTGGAGAATGATCTTGTATTCAACAAAAGCAATACTTCAATGAGGTTTATATTATGATTATAATAAAAACAATTTCAACAAATACCCATATTTCGGGAAATAATTTGACAAATATTGTCGATGTAATTTTTCCAAGAAAGCTTTTGGTCAACCGTTACACCCAAAAATATATTAAATGAAACACACTCCAATAGAGTATTTTCAAAAAACTATGTTTGCTGGCAATTAATTTATAGATTTACTAAATAACATATACTTCGTTTTCTGGAGATTCAAAGATAATTTGTTCGCTCGAATCCACAATAAAATATTACACATTTCAATATTAATTATTTCAACTAATCTATGAGAGTCTTTGTGAGAAATAAATAAATTTGTGTCATCAGCAAAAAGTACGAAAGAAAAAATATCAGATGATCGACAAAAATCATTAATATATAGAATAAATATGAGCGGACCTAATATGCTACCTTGTGGAACACCACAATTTATATTACGAAGATCTGAGGAGTTGTCATTTAAAAAACATAGTGCTTTCTATCCGAAAGATAGCTCCTGAACTACTCCAAGGCCTTCCCACGCACACCATAATGTGAAAGTTTATAAAGTAAAATGTCGTGGTTAAGCGTGTCGAAGGCCTTGGAGAGGTCCAAGAAAATACCAATCATATCAGAAGATTTGTCGATTAAATGAGCTACCTTATGAATAAAAGACAATAATGCGTGTACAGTATTATCTTTTTGCCTAAAACCAAATTTGAGATGAGAAAAAATATCATGATTTTTTACAAAATATACTGTCCGAATATAAATTATCGAAAAAGAGGATAATAAAGAAATGGGACGATTATTACTAACATCTAATTTATCACCCTTTTTAAACAAAGGAATGACCTTGGCAACTTTCATAGAAGTGGGTACCTAGCCATAATAAAGGCAAATTAATATACAATGCCCTTTAAAATTAAAATTGTTTATTTCATCATGGCCCGAACTTTTCTTAGTCTTTAGTTTCGAAACAATATCTAAAATTTCACATGTATGAGTAGGAACAAAAAATATAGACTTTTGATTGGGCTGGCCCAAAAAGTCTACAAAATACTTGTTTGATGGAGGAATGTTTACAGCAAGATTTTCACCAATCGATGAAAAATAATTATTAAATATAATATTTATTATGTTCCTAGGATCATGTCATTTTTAGGTCCAAGCAGACTTCTATTCTTGAAACTGAATATTCTCCCAATTTCATTGTTACATGATTTTCAACTCTGTGTTTTTATGTATTCATATTATTAGGTATAGCACACCAACAATAAGTACAACAAACACATGTTATTTGATGATTGCAAATGATCAAGCTTTATGAAAGCTTCAAAAAACAAAAAACAGAATTGAAATCGGTCAATGCGTTGTGATTTTATACCATTTTTTTTTATATCGCAAAATTACCGAAAAACCTGCCAGAAATGGTCAAATTGGCATAAATGGCAAAATTCGACAAAGTTGACAACTTAATTCATCACTTTCTCGGACACAAATAATAAATTAAATTATCAGACACTAAAATATCATCTTTGTGGTAAAAAATACAAAAAAGAAAATTCATATATCTATTACCGTTTTGAAAACAGAAGCAAACAAAATAAGTAATTTTTGGCATTTTTGCGGATCTGCAGATATGAAAAAGTTGTGAAAATAACTAAGTCCGCCTAATTAATATGCGCATATGTAATCAAAAATCAAAACCGAACATGATACATCAATGAAACCTATGTATATCAGACAGGTATGGAAAGATATTTTTTTTTAAGCAAAAAAAAATTATGAATATTCATCAAATATGCAAATTAGGTCATTTCAGCTAATTATATATATAGGAAAGTCAAACTGTTCATTTTGTTGGCATTTCTTAAATCATATATTTATAGATCATATTTACAGCAAATATTAACCTTAAATTCCAAATATTTTTGCAATGCCAATAAAATATGGCGATGGAAATTACTTGGATCACCGTTACAGCTATTTCCTCATATGTTTCACAAATTATTCAGAAAAACCGATCAAATGATAGGAATTTGAAGACTTTCAGCTACATCACAGTATAGTTTTCTTTTAAAAAAATGACAGATTTGAGGATTTATGACGATTTTCCGAGAAACCATTCAACAGGCCATAACATTCCACAAGGACTGAATTTCAGAGAAAAAAAAATGGTGACCCAAGTACAGTTGTGGCTACCTTGAGTGTAAACAACAAATTGATTTAATGAGTGAAACATATGAGGATATTGCATTTTTGTAGGGGAGTTTTATACATTGAGGTGCATTTTAACCACGCATTTATCTGATTTAAATTCCCTAGTCTCCTGTGATGATCATGATCCGTGTGGGCCAGAAAGCACTTGCGTGCAGCTATGTCAGGGATACCTCTGTCAGTGTGCTCCAGGTTATGTCGGCATCAACTGCACTGATGGTAACTATTACCAATGAGATCAATTTAAGTGTAAATCTATTGTTCTTCTAGCGTTCCCATTGTTGTGTATACTTCTATTCCTCACTTTTTGTTCCATTCCTTTCTCTATAATCTATCCTTTACTTTCTCTTCTCTTACCATCTCTTTCCTTTCTTTCTATCTATATGTGTTTATTTCTAATCCCTTTCTCCTCCATTTCAATCATTATCTCTTCGTCTCCCATGCATGTCTATCGTTAACACTTTCTCTCCATTTCTATCGTTATCTTTAGACGAATTATTACGCGACGGATCACCTAATAATATTAATACAGAAGATAGAAGAAACTTGACGAAATTAAGAGGTGATCCGTTGGATCGCTACAGGGGGTATCTCACTGAGCGGCGAATGCTTGCGAATGAAATAGTTGCTAATCTTCGCTAATACTGTCGCTAACATTTGCTTACAGTCACTAATAGTCGCCAACTGCTAAAATTCGCAACGTTCGTAAGCATTCGCCGCTCAGGTAGATACCCCCTGTACCGCGACGGTTTACCTTATAATAACGATGTCTTCAATATCCACGGTTTTCGCTCACCGTGCTTGCCATAAAATATAAGATACATTATCAGATAAACTATGTGGAACAGTTAAAACAAAACATAAAAACAAAATCAAACAGTTCACGAATTAATTGGCTGTGGTCAGTCAATGAACATTTGACATGCTCATCAGAAAAGCTAGTTTTTCAAATGGAAAAGATGTTTCTTGAGCACTTTTTTCTCTCAAGGATTTAATGGCAAGACTTAAGGAGCAGAACATGTTTTGGTAATCGATGCACTTGAACATATATTTTCAGATTCCAGGATTCATCAAGTCTTTCTTGCTGAAAAGCAAGTAGTAATCATCGATTCACCTGGATATTCCATCAAAAAACTCAAAAATGGGGAACAACACGTCTGGAGAGTTAGTGGAAAGCCTGGCTGTGGTATCGGAATGACAGTTCAAGGTATTATGCAAACTGGTCAATATGATTATTAAAGTGAAAATATTGTGTGTGTGAGAGTTTGTGTATGTGGGGGGGGGGGTTGAGGTTACTAGAGAGAGAAAGAAGGAGAAAGAGAGTGAGGAAGAGAGAGGGAGTGGGTGGGGGCACACGTCTGAAAATTCTGTTACGAAAAAAGGGGGCCATCACAATTTTGGTGCCCTGTTTTGGCTACAAATTTCTTTGACATGCAAGGAAAAGAAGTTCATGAGCCCATGATCCCTCTTTCTCTATCTCTTTTTTTGTATCCAGAGGGGGGGGGGGGGGGGGGGGGGCTGGGGAATGTGTCCCCAGTGCAACATCCCCCAACCTTCCGGATTTCAAACTGTAGATGTAGCTCTTCTTTATAAACAGATTTTGATTTGAACACGGATGATCATCTGAAGCTTCGGTCTGGCCCATCGGAACATACTCTCATGGCGTCATTTACAGGCAATCCACGCCCTTATGCATACGTTGATCGGTCGACAGTATGGCTGGAGCTCTGGACTGATTTTGAATTGAAATATGATGATCTACGTGGCTTCTCTCTCGAACTGAGCATACGGTGCTTTAACATGACATTGGGTATGTTCGAACAAAAATGAGCGCAACGTCATTAGCCATCATCTAAAAGGGCCATTCTTCTTTAATTCTTTATTTTTATTTATTTATTTATTTTTATTTTTTTAATTTTTTTTTTGGGGAGGGGTATCCTCCGATCTTTCATAGTAAAAACAAATAGAAAACAAGAAATAGCCAATTTGTACATGAAATAGGTGATCATGTATTTCACTCTAATATAGAGATTTATATGATACATTTCAATAGAAAATATTTCAACGGTGGATTCACATTTGACAGCTCTATCTAGTGAGTTCACTGTTTAGTCGATTTCAGGTGATGCATTAAGGAAAAAAGTTGACAAAAATATCAGCTGTGGCATTATTATATACACTATGATTGCCCATCATATGAATAGGTTCCATGAAAACTCTTTGCGAATTGTGGCTATCATGATAGTGATAATGATTACAATAATAGTAGTCGCTATTTCGACTATGTAGTACCGGTATATGCCAGGTACTTGTGCTCTACAAACAATTATTTTTAATTCAGTAAAAATTACATTATGCAAAATATTAAAATAATAACATTTCTGATCCAAAGTACAGGCACAAAGTAAACAATACCTTAACCCAAGGTAGAATGACACCATTATACTATAGGGGAAAGGTACATAATATGTGCTGATGCCAAGATTCGAGAGCACTGTTTTACAAAATACATGGGTTTTTAAGAAAAGCTTTGAAATCGTTGAGGGCTTGTAACGGCGTGTTGTTTTCTTTCAGACATTTGCTACGCGAGCAATCCCTGCGGTCCGAGAAGTGAATGTTCTGATTTTGTCGGAGGGTATTACTGCTCATGTGACACATGGTATACAGGAGTGAACTGCATGGAAGGTAATTACAAAAACAAAAATGCGTCTTTTGGTGGACTAATGGAAAACAACCACAACAGACTACCACATAGAAGAAAGACTTACCTTTGGTGCATTTACAATATTAAGTTAATCCTTTTATGTTTTTCTCAATTGAACATGTTTACCAATTGTAAAAACTTGTGTAACTTGTGTAATTTTTTTGAACAGTAGTATATCTCGGTAACTGATAAGTTTGCCAAAGGCTTGTCCGGCATAGCAACAACCGATGTGTGTTCAAAATGAGTTCGGTGTATATAGAGATGTTGTTGTACATAGCTGGGAATCCAATATTTGTAACCGAGGTTTGGGGAGAGAAAAATGCAGAAACTGAAGTACATTAGTATTAAACAAGTCTATTGCTTAAAGTGCCACACATTAGGCCCAAAAACAGAAAAGTTGTCGAAATGTTGTTTTTGTTGTTGTGATTGTTTGTATCATTAAACTTGTAATTTCCATCTTGTAGCTTTATACAGGTTGATTTTATTATCCAACTCAAGTTGAAATGCGAAGTTGATCTTTTAGAAAACGTGACACTTTTTCTTTTTATGTACGCGCCCCAGAACGAAGACCCGTGGTTGTTGTGGTACCGGATTCAGTAGGTGAGTTGGCAGTAGTATCTCTGGGTCCAGGCTTTTCCCCTGCCGAGGACTTCCTTTGGCGGATCGATGCCGACTTGGGGTGCACCATTGGTGCTTATTTCCTGGAAATGAGAATCATGGAATGGGCTGATGTCCTGACTGTCATCCTGGATACGCCGTTACTACGTCACAACGTCTACCAATTCAGATCGAGTAACCTGGCATACTTCTTTGTGGAATCATCTCAAATGTGGTTGGAGTTTAAAAGCGCGCGGAGGTGGGGTACTCGAAGTAGGAAGGACAACCAGTTCATGCTTCATGTTCAGTGTCAGCGTGACGTGAGTGAGTACAACTTGCGAGGAATGTTTCACTTCAAATAGAAGATGTGCAAGTCCAAGGTATGTGGTCATTTGGTGTACCATAATGTTACCAACTACAGGAGAGTTCTGAACATTAGTTGCCACCAAATATGTAATTTCTTTTAATATTTTGTCCGATTAAACCTTTAGTAGGGCTACTAACTCAATACAATGATCAGATATACCAAAAACTTGTATATGGTCGGTAACGTATGGCACAGAATAGTGCACATCGTTTGCTTCTAAACTGAAAAGATAGCCCTGAAGTCCTCTGAAAGGGCACATATACATTGCTAAATATACGATATGGACATGGTCAGGTTCACTCTTTTAGAAAATGCTTGAGTTCAATTTTTTGGAGATTAGCAAAACTATACATTTTGGTATTGTTAGAACGGGGAGAATCCAAAAGTGGGTGTCATATCGTCTGTTGAGAGCCAGAAGGGCGCTAAACGTAGACTTAATGCCCTTCCGGCTTTCAACATCCATATCGGATATGCAAATAACACTGGCACAATGGACATTTCGGACTTTCAAAAAACAGAATTTTACAATCAATAATTACTATAATTGTTCTGGCCGGGTAGGTTGTTTTTCCCCTTGCTTGCTTGTTCTGTTTCCAATTCATCGCGATTTACTAAAACATTTCTTATTATCCACGAGGTGCCATCTGTGCCTTGGATGAGAACCTAAATCACTGTAGTCCTTTATAATATTCCCTCTCCTGGTGTAACTGATTGGGATCTGCACAATTACACTATGCTATGGTTTCTCTCAACTCTTGTCAAAGAGTGCAGTGGGGTTCCTAATTTAAGCAGTTTTGTGATTTTTCTCATAGTACAACTACAACAATATCACAGCATCTATACGAAATATAAATAGAACATGATATTGAAGTAAACCTAAAATAAGTACAAATTAAAAGGAATGAAATGAAAGGGGTATGTAACTATTTTAGGAAGAGATGTGTGATCAAGAATTTGTTAAATTGGATTGTGGAATTGGCTGATTTGTTGTTTCTCTCCTCTTCCTTCTATATCTCTTTCTCCCTCTTTCCTATTTCTACTTTCACTTCTACTTTTATATTAAACTCTTCAACTTTCTTTTACTACCATTACTTTGTATACACAATATGATGCACAGGTTTGAGTGCGTCGGTAGGGATTGTGTGCACAAGGTACCTTTGAATGGTTTTAGACCAAATTCAAAGGTACCGCGTGCAAACAATTCCACCGACCCACGAATTAAACCTGTGCATCATCTGTTTTATAAGATGGGTCCCCCAAAATTGTCAAAAAGACAAAATTTTGTTATTTTACAGATTTACCGGATGCATGGCAAAATCATGCGTCCGGTAATTACCGGATAATTTTTTTACCGGACGCATGATTTTTTTACCGGACGCATGATTTTTAACCTATCATGAAATTAAAAAAAAAAAAAAAAATTGTCAGTGCACATTAAACAGTAAACTTCTTTTTTTTTAAATTAAAAAAAAATATAGATTTTTTTTTTTTTAAACAGATTATAATTATCAAAAAACACGAAAAACAAATAATTATCTCCACAAAAAAAAATTATCAAAAAAATCATTAAAAAAAAAAGGATATCGGTGGTATCGATCACCGATATCGCGTGCATCCAGTAAAAATAATTACATGGTAATTGACCAATCAGATTGCAGAGATTCTTCTACCCATCTTATAATTCTTTTTGTCTCAGATCCTCTCGCCTATTATCTACTTCTCTCTATCTTTAATCGTTGGCTACATTTTCTGGTCTTCCTATATTCCAGTGGGCTGTGTTGTCTCCAACTGTGGTGTGTTTGCGATTTCGTATTTCATTTGTCACGCCAGGCGCGTACGCAGGGGGGTGGTTTTGGGGTTAACCCCCCCCCCCTCGAGTTTTTTTTATGTGTATGTCTTATGTATGTTATTTTCGAAAAACCCCCCCCTTTTGAGATTTTTATTTTTTATTTATTTTTTTAAATAAATTTAAAAAAAAATTAAAAAAAAAAAAAAAAATTGCCGATGGTTGACCTTAAAAAGGTGACCTTACCCCCCCCCCAACTGTACAAAATGTCAAATTTTCAAAATTCTAGACCAAAAAAAAAAGAAAAGTGTCCTCTTACCCCCCCCCCCCCCCCCCCCCCCCCGCTTATTCAGCGGCTGGCTGAGACGTTGCGATTTTTTTGGGACTCTAAAAAAAAAAAAATGTACGCTTACACCCCCCCCCCCCCCCCCCCCCGCTTATTCAGCAGCTGGCTGAGTTGTTGCGAAATTTTGGGACCGATTTGAAAAACACCCCCTTGAAAAAATCATGCGTACGCCACTGTGTCACGCTATTGTATTAGTATGTTGAATTATTTATATCTATGTCTGATCGATATTTATATAGTGTTTATTCTTGCTTGTGGTTCTTTGTAAACATTATGAGTACTTGATATTTTGTAATTTTACAGAAAATGCCGGAGTAGATGTGTATGCCAATAATTGTATCTTTATTTTTGTGCATATGACCAATAAATTTTGAATGAAATTAAATAGTATATTAATTTGTATATTAATTTTGACAGAGGTAACGAGATGTGACAATACAGCACCTTGTCAAAGCGGAAGTACTTGTTCTAACAAGCCATATGGGTATGTGTGCACATGCCCTCCTGGATACACAGGTGTCAATTGTCTAAACGGTAAGTTAGCTTTGGACAGTTCATCGCGTCTAATTGGGTGGTCACGTTACACGACCTTCTTATGTGAAACGAAATCGGGAGACAACGCGACCTTTCGTAGATTTGCAGTAAACTCCTAACAAAATGTCGGGTAAATAGTACCAGACCATTTGAAGATAAGAGGGGTTTACTCGTTCTTCACAAACATTATCCCCGACATTTCGTAAATAAAGGGGCAAGAGGGACGCAATGACCCGATGGTTCGAAGTAAGCCAAATAATTTGGCTAATTTTACAAGTGTGCCAGTGCACGGTATGTCTCGCACATTACCAAGTATTATGGAATTGACCTCATGACATTGTGAACATAAATTGACATTAAACTATGACTTTATTTGATGTTCTAGGTCAACGCAAGAGTAGGAATTTCAGCTGGATACCGTACTGAAATATTAGATGCGATTGAAAATAGGTCAGACTTATCCATTGTATCCGTTGTCTTGTCATTAACTGCTGCTCCCAAACGGTGTAGTCAACTACCTCATATTCTTCGCAACCAACAATCACCCAATGTCTTCAAAAGGAATCTCAGAACCCACTTATTCTGTTGATAGTTTATCATTGCAAAGCATATTTGAACATGTGGAAATTGTGCTACAGATATGTAAATATATGAATTGATATTATTAATATTATTATGATTATTATCATTATTATTATTATAATTATTATCATTATCATTATTATTATTGTTAATGTCGTCATTATCATTATTATTTTTATTGTTAAAAATAATTACTATAATGTGTACATTTCTACATATAATATAACATCTTTCTTTCAAACACTGTCTGTTATAAAAGTCTGATCAATAAATTAATGGAAAAAAATACCATTATCCCACAAAATTTGCAACAAAAGGATTTTCAACGGTTTCTGGTAATGTTTGACATTTGGAGCAACACACTAAATAATCTAAGAAAATCAGACATTAGATATGATTATGGTATACCCAGGTTTTGGGGGTCAAAACATCCTTTCCCACCACTTACAATGAGTTATTTTAATTTCTGTTGGCCATCATAATTATATTATATAATGGTGTTCATCTTTGGTCTTGTTTTGAGTATAAGGCTACTCTAAACCTTTGTGAATTTTCTAATCTTGCTAATTACATCTCTACTATAAAATGTACATGAGGCTCACTTCCAGTCATATTAAGGAGACTGGCGGCCATTTTGGATGCCATGTTGGATTTTAAGGTTTCCTGGTGGCCATAGTGATAGTAGTATGAATGGATCCTTCAACCCCAAAAACTTTTTTTCCAGGGATCCGATTTTCTTAGATTTTGAGTATGTTGTTCCTGATGTCAAACACTACAAGAAACCATTGAAAAACTTTTTTGTTGCAATTTTGGGGGTCAAACCCTGTATTAACCCGACTATTTAAAGCTGCAGCAGTTGTGATAGACTGTACAATTGAATTGCTTTTACAGGTTACAGTATTTATCAAGCTGTTCCATCATCTTGTGTCAGATCACAATTTTTGAAACACACCGGTGTGTTGGCTCAGTCAGTAGAGCGTCCGCCTCATAACCGGGAGGTCATGGGTTCGAACCCCGGCCGCGTCATACCAAAAGACGTTAAAAGACGGGAGTTGCTGCTATCAACAATAAGGGATAGAGCAACGTCGATCTGGCGCTGCTCAGTGGCTGCCGGGCTCACGATCAATAATTAGGCAAAAAGAATTTCCATTTTCGGTTTGGAGTGGACTTTAAAAGATTACTATTATTATTATGTAAACATTTCAAGCTAGAGAATCGATTCTTCTTTCTGTTCATTTCAGACACATATGTGACTCATGTTTACTTGTCTGAAGAAGAGGACTGGCAATTACAGTACTTTGAGCCAGAAAGTTGGGCTACTGTTAGAAATATTTGGCGAATGCATGGCACACTGGATTGTGCCATAGGTGTCTCTACAAATCATCACGGCACAGGACTTATTCCCAGTCTTCGTATTCGGTTCTTTGGGGGTTCTAACATCGATACAACATTTGCTGACTTTAACAGACGTTACGTGGACACAGTGTACATGTTTGTTGCCATGTCAGATTTTGTGATTCAAGTTACCTATGAGTACCTCCCGAAAGCCTCTTCTCATTTTGAGATCCAAGTGGAGACCCGGTGTGATGAAGGTAATTATGAAGAAAAAAAATTCTTGTAATTTCAGCTTATATTACTTACTTATTTATTTGTATGTTTGTTTGTTTATTTATTTGTCCATTCATTTACTCATTCATTTTTCCATTTAGTTATTCAATTCGGTAGTTATGAAGGATATTTAGACAGGGTACTATCTTTTCACCAATAATGGTGACCTGTTCGGTAACAATTACAAATGTAAATACAAACCAGCAACAAAACAGAAAATAGAAGAAGAAGAAACTTGATACATAATATATGTACACCTGTATACAAATTATTTGGTATCTTTGTGACAAACATACCTTTTATCAAGAAATACTGTGTCATATTTCTAATATTTTAATTTATTTATTTATATATTTTTGTTAACTAGATGAAAAGCAATCACTGATTTTTCTAAACAGTTATTATCTTGTCTTGTGTTTGCTAGTTGTTCTTTCATGCGATGACTCGCCATGCAGTGCAGGTAGCAACTGCGAGGATAAACATTATGGCTTCGTCTGTGAATGTTTTCCAGGATTTACAGGGACCAATTGCTCAGTAGGTAAGGATCGAGACATCGATGGTATTACTTTAAGCCCTATCTCAGCGAACATGTTTTATAAATGTGGTTCTGCAACAAAATCGAAATGGCTACCCATCAGGTCCCGGCTTCACTACAAAATACTTCTTCTCACCTTCAAATGCATCACTGGTCTTGCTCCTCCCTACCTATCTGAACTCGTAACCAACATCCCAACCACCTCGGTACTCCCTCTCCTCTCAAGGCATCATGCTGAACAATCGTCTCCCGAGATGCTGCCCACACCTTCGGTGACAGAGAATTCATAACTGTGAAATAATTAAGCTACCTAGAATTGTTTAGTTTTTTTTTATTTTTAGGTTTGATCCCACAATGATGGGAATCAGTGTTTTGCATCCTCGGGGTGGGGGGGGGGGGGTGGTGCGTTATAAATCCAGCTACTATCTTCATTTATCCGATTGTAAATGAGATAAACATAGATGGTGCTTGATTGACTGTTAAATTCTGCTTTTTATTTCCATGCCAGGAAACCATGTGCATCACATAGATCTGGAAATGAACAGTCCAATGGTTTTTGACCTGTTACAGTACCTTGGCTCCTCATACCCGTATCCTCAGATGTCTTGGTACATCCAGGGCATGGAGAACCATGCTATTGGGGTGGCTAATTTCCAGGATGAGTCGATTCCCCTGCGTCGTCTGATTCTCAACACCGAGCGCAACCTGTTTGGTTTCAATAGTGAATCAAGTGGCCCTCTCTTTGTCTTTGTCCAGCATTCTTCTATATGGCTGATTTGCTCTGATCAAGATTGTACCATGTACGAGGCCATAGTTCTGGAGATAAGCATACAGCCCTCTCAAGGTACGCGAAAGTGGATCGGTCAGCAAAGAATAAGAATGCGTAGGGTTTAATGCCTGTACTCTACATTTTGTATATTCACAATATCAGCTTCGTACATCACTACTGACTTTGTTCTGTAGAGAGAAACTGCAAATTGTAATACAAAGACCCCTACGTGTGCATGGATATGATGGATACGTGTTCAAATTTTTTCCAAATAAAACACCATATTATCTTCGATCTGCATCAGTTCCTTCCTTTCTCAATCCCAAATCATATAAAAAGGCTGGCTTCAAATCCTTTGAATCTATTGCCCCACCCCTATGGAAAAAACTTCCTGTATTTCTGAGAAATTGTACCTCACTCTACCTCTTCCACAAAAATCTCAAAAACATACCTCTACAATTCTTAATTTGTCATTAGATTAAGAGACAGCGCCTTGTTTCCTCTAGAAAAGGCACTTAATAGATCCAGTGATTATTATTATTATTTGTATATGTAGTATTGAGTGATCTAAAAATGTGACTATTATCATTATGAATAAACAATAGGTCGGAGAATGACCTTTGGGTTTTCTTTCTTTACAGCATTCTCTCCAGATCCATGCGAGAAAGCAGAGTGTCCATCGAATGATTGTCAATCACTTGATATACATGTTGGCTATGTGTGTTATTGTTTGCCGGGTTTCCGAGGTGTAGATTGTAAAGACGGTGAGAAAAGAAAAGTATATATATAAAACGTCATGGGAAGTCCATTCTGATATTAATTTGAATTTTAATACAAGCAGAAAATGGGGAGTAACAGGTCAGTTAAAGTTGTAGCAAAATCTGACTAGAAATAGAAAAATTATGAATGTTTCAAGTTGTAAATAAATAAACGCAAATTGACAGCCATGTGACCTACCTTTTGAGCATCTTAATAATTTCAATTTTTTGTAAAAATATTTTTTTGTCAATTATGCATGCCCCCTGTAATCTTTGCAAATGAATTTTCATTCAATCCCTAAATGAAACAAATCTTTTCCTTCATCAGTGGCTAAAAGGCTAGACTTTTTAAAGGAATTTTATTACAGACCAAATGGGGGAGGACCTGCTACAGACTTGCCAATTTGTGTTTCATCGATTAAAGCTTCAGAGACTTGTATCTTTCTTATTTAAATGAATTTTGCATTACCTGTACTAATATGTTACTATAATATTCTGATTTCTTTTAGAACCAACTGATTAGCAGAATGGACTTCCCCTAATTCTTGAAAGGCAAATAAGCCTTGAAATCCTTAATTGGCAACAAACTGTGAGGTTTTGGGCAATTTTTGAATTTTCAATGTAGCTTATAACCCAGCAGATTGCTTTCAGAAACACGTGTACGAGAACAATGTAGCAATAAAAGAAAAGTATAATTGTTGCCAATTTTGAGAGGAAAATGTGATCAATTTAGCCCTTACAAAAATTCCCGTCTTAATGGCAAAAACATGCCCAAGTGACATTGCTTCACAGTAAATATTTAAGACCTACCAACTTCCCAAGTTCAGCCCTGGACCTATTATTATTCTAAACTAGAAACCTGACCATAAACCTTATTTATACAACCCAATTGCAATACCAGGTCTTACTCTTCTTTGACAATAGATGAAGCAATTAAATGTTGGACCTTACTTTCATTTCATTTCCATCAAATTAATCAAATACTTGCCCTTTTCATTCATCAATTATTATTAACCTCTATACAAACATACTGTATATGTCATTGGGACTGTGACATCCAATTGAAAAAGACTATGAAATTCACGAATGATGCAGTGAATTACGAATATTACAGTAATGTTGAGAAAAAACCCTTAAACATTTCATAAATAGAACTGGTTATACCTGTACATGTGTCTATATATGTTTCTGTCCACATGAAGTCATAAGGGCAGTATCTGAAACACATTTGATCGCTGATTAAAGATATCGGTAGTAGAATGCATCGAAAAGGAGATTAGTTACTTCGTATAACATTTTGGGAGCCATTACCGATATGGTATCGGAAAGGTCAACATTATTTATGTATATTATCACCCTACCCAGCACATATTGCAACCAAAAACGTTGGATTTCAAACCGAAATAAAAACAGGAAGAGATCTGATACATAACAACAGTGGTAGAAATAATTTACATGGTTCACTTTACATGAAGGGTATGCGGTGACTGCAATAAAATTATTACAGAATATCTAATTGACTTTATGCTAGAACTAGATGTCAGCTTATGCGTACGTTTAATACATCAAAACTAGGTGAGGTAGGTATAACTTATAGCAATTCATAATAATAGATCGAGGAATAAAGAAAACACATATCAGAAATTTTACATAGATTGATAGTGAAAAGTTGAAGATGATTTGGAATGGTGGTACTACATGTATATATGCAATCTCTTATTGGGTGGTGACTTCTTGAATCGTAAACAAATATGTGTTTTAACTGTGAATAGAATACCTAGGTATTCACTTTTTTCCAACTCTCTCCTTTAGATTATGGAGTACAGAACATCTTCGTAAACAGCAGCGAGCTGGTAGTGATTCCTTTCCCTGGTCCAACCACGGCTACCAGCGTTGGAACCATAACTTACATACAGACCGAGCCCGGCTGCGGCATAGGTATCATAGATACAGCTACGGCATCACAATGTAGGTTTTTCGATGTATTCTTCCGTAACGATTTCGCAGATGATGTGCTTCTGTCAACTCGTTTATACGAAGGTGGATCTGACAAATACCTCTTCTTCGATCGCCCCGCATTGCTGATGGGGACGTATAGGGATTTTAAACCATGGAGCATTTGTCATGTAACCATGACATCACAATGCAATGAAGGTTCGTTTGTGTACATGTCATGTGTGTCCGAAAGATGGTGTGATAGGTCAATGTACTATTTATGACTTCTTTTAAAGTGTGGTAGATTGCTCAGTGAGCTGCAAAACCAGATTTATCTCTCTTGTTTTATCCAATGAATCTTTTCAATTTCGTACTAACACCTGGGCCCCCGTAACACAGAGAAAAGTTGCTAACTAATTGATATTTAACATTTATTTTTAATTAACAATAAACTTATTGTACGATTAATGTTAATAAAACTTTATGCTATATGGGTCCTTCTGTGGTTTATCCCTAATGTTACATTGCAATAATACATGTACATGTATTTATATATTCGAAGGATTCAAAAGTGTGTTAATATCGATAAAATTACCTATTCGCAAGTATTCCTTTGGATAGATTCTTAATGACTAAAGTCTTCATAACTCCTTTTTTCTTCATTAAATGTGTTATATAACTGTCATCCAAAATGCAGGAAAGATGGCAAATTGTAGCCCAGATACCTGTGCGCATGGCAGCCTGTGTACTAACATGCAGGGTGGTGGTTATGTCTGCCAGTGTCAAGTCGGCTTTGCAGGAATCCGATGCAACGATGGTAAATCAGTATATATATTTATTTGTATGAAGCGTTTTGAGCCGACCAGAAATTAACCCTTGTATCCCGAGCAAAGCCATTCAATATAACATGAATATTGAATGGCTTTGAGTGAGATACCTTGGTATATCGCACAAGCTAATAAGCACAGCCAGCACTACAAGTGAAATATTGCCAATGCAAGTGCAATATACCCTTGTGTCCTACGAATGACGAGCCCGTCAATATTTATTCTCATTATTCGTATAAAACTTATTACCTTAATTTTCAGTATTATATCCTTATATATTTGTATTAAGTTGTGCATTTGAAACAAGGACGGAAAGGGCAAATTTTGTCCCTATCCAAGCATTTTGCAAGGGTTGTGCGCATTCATCTGTTGCCGTATCCTCTGCAACCTTTTTCATTTTTTTTGCGCACCGTGAGATATTGAAACAATATTGCACAGCGACCCGGAAGCAGTCAGGCTTCGTGCGGATGGATCATGTGATGAACCCATGCATGCATCCTTCTTATGGTGTGTACCCCAAGAATGGCATATTATGATTATTATATCTCTTTACCAGTTTTGGCATGTGTAGGTTTTAATGTACTTTTAAGTAGAGTTGACACATTTGTGGCTCATAACATATGCTGTTTATTTCTTTCATATTGATTGTGGAAATTTGTTGATAGGTAGTACTTTTTCTTGTCAGAGCAAAACGTACGCCACATAGAAAGGAATGCCTCCTTCCCTGTGGCTATTCTGATCCGTACGGACCGGTTGGAAGATAAATCTCAAGCCTATGAAGTAGAAGTCACTCCAGGATGTGGTATCGAAATCGATTTTAGAAACTTTAAAATCGGTCGTCAAGGCAGATTAATCATCAAAGGTAAGAATGCGTGAACCACTTTTTTTTTAGGAATTGCTCTAAATCTTTGGTTGTACGACACATATGCTGCGGTAAAAATTGCTTTCTGGTCAATGAATGTCCTACACCAGGATTCGAAACTGACTGGCACTCGGGGACACAATCATGGGCACCTGAGGTCTAAGTCTCTAGACCCCCAGAATGTCAAAATCTTTACATAGGGCTCATGCATGAAGAATTTACAAATCTAAATCTGGACCCTCTAGACATAAAATGTTAACGTGGAATCTTGCCTACACTAACTGATTTCTTAACTTCATCCCTGGACCAAACACTAAACTTAACCATTAGCCTCATCTAGAACCCCATTTGCAACCCTATACTTTTGATTAAATAAAACCTGGACCAATTGTTTCAGGAGTATTTGTCAGAGCATCAAACCGTTAAAGGACAATCCAACGTTACTAATGAGTCCATTTATGTAAAAGTATGAAAATGAGAGAAACAAAATGGACAAAACTTGAAATAAATCTGGTCAATAATAAGAGAGTTGTGAATATTTCAAATAAGAAATCACCATTAAAATCTATGTGAATCATTGGCAAATTGGTCAGTGGATTATGAAGTAGTCATGGACGAGTCCTGTGTGTCAAATACAACAAATCTTTTATTTTTTATTTTTTCCTAAGCGCCTACTCCCTTAGGGCACTACTCAAAATATATTATGGATAGTATAATATTTTAGGCCGTCTCTAAAGAAAAGACCATCCTGTGTCTTAAATTTAAATTTTGAAGAAGAAAGAATGATATATTAGTCATTTTATGTGTTGAAATGGACTGGAAAGTTGTTCTGCACTACGTCACAGTGACATTACCGAGTCACCAATTGGTTTTAAAATTGTTCCATTTTAATCAATGATATATTTTCCAAATGCCTGGTTACCCTCATTTTTCTGTTATATTTTGATAGATCATGAAGTGTAAATATGATTTCATACCAAATTGTTGGTATGGATTCTGGCTAGATATTGTAGGAATCATTTTATAAGAAGATGACCTAAATTTGAATCGGATAAATGCCCATGCAGGGGACTTAAATGCAACAGCACCCCTAAATTGCACTACTGTTCGAGTGGTTTAAGCACTTAACTTAAATTCAAATGTCTTTTGGCAATGCAATAATCAACATTTTCCAGTCCATACCCAGGCGAAATATGGGGTCCTGGTTAGATGACAAATTAAAGCCTTTTTTGAGTAATTACCTATTGATGTACCAATCAAATTAAAAAGTGTTTTTGGTTAAAACTACCTATATCATGCAGCAAACATTGTCTGCAGTTTCTGTCATTTTTATGATTTGTGCCAAGTGAACATTTTCCATAGAATTGTCTAAATACAGTAATGATGATGTGCGGGAAAAAAAAAGCCACGTATATGTTTTATTTATATATATTTTATTTTCTCTGTACAGACAACCTCAAATTGCCAGGCTTTTATCAATCATACACATATACAGTGGTGAACAAGTATTTTCATTTTCTGAATCATACACTCTGGTTGCTATTTCACCCTGTTGAAAGTGGAGATACACAATTCGTTTTACGGGTAACTGAGTCCTGTGTGACAGGTGAGTGATCACACCTAAGCCTTCTTTTTCTCCATCACACACACACACACACACACACACACACACACACACAAAAACTTTTTTTCTCAATAGTTTTTTTTTTTTTTTTTTACCTACACCATCCCCATACTCACACACATATGCACCCACACACCAATACACACTCTTTTTGTCTTGTCTTCTCTCATATACTTTCTCTTTCTATTCTCTCTTCTCTCTCTATCTCTTTCACGCACACACACGCACGCACGCACGCACGCACACACAAACACACACACACACACACACCCACACATACAACCACAGACACAACCACCCACACATTCTTTTCTCTCTTGTTTCTTGTCTAGCTCTCACATACTTTCTGTTTCTCTTCTCTCGACTTCTCTCTCTCACTCTCTTGGACGCGCATACAGTTACACGCACACACACACGCACACACATTCTCACTCTTCTGTCTTGTCTTCTCTCACATACTTTCCGTTTCATTTTCTCTTCTCTCTCTCTCTCTCTTGCATGCGCACACATACACACCCACACACTCTTTTCTCACTCTTCTGTCTTTCTCTCAGATACTTGTTTCTATTCTTTCTCTCTCTCTCTCTCTCTCTCTCCCTCTCTTGTACTTGCGCGCGCGCACACACACACACACAACCACCCACACATTCTCTTCTCACTTTTCTTTCTTGTCTTCTCTCACATACTTTCTGTTTCTATTATCTTTCTCTCTCTGTCTCTTACCCGCGCACACACACCAACACACTCTTCTCTCTCTTGTCGCGCGCGCGCACACACACACACACACACACAACCGCCCACACATTCTCTTCTCACTTTTCTTTCTTGTCTTCTCTCACATAATTTCTATTTCTATTCTCTCTTCTCTCTCTGTCTCTTTCACGCACACGCACACGCACGCACGCACACGCACACACGCACGCACAACCACCCACACATTCTTTTCTCTCTTGTTTGTCTTGTCTTCTCCCACATATTTTCTGTTTGTTATTATCTTTTTCTCCGAAATACAAACTTTGCGCCTCTCACACACTCACCCTCTTTCTCTCTTTCAAGTGTCAATCTCTTTTTTCCTGGTTTAAAATAATGCCATTTTAATACTCTATTCAGACATTTACTATGATAAAGAGAAACCAATTTTTAAGATGACAATATATTTCTGTTGTTTATGTACTTAGTTAATACAGAAAAATCTTAATTGTATAATGTGAACAATCTTTGAGTTCTCTCTACCGCCAATGACTTCCAGTCATTTTCATGTTATTACAAATTAAAACAAAGGCTTAAGCAGAAGATAACACCATTTATGAAAAATAAGTTATATGAAAAATGAGAATGTAGCCGAAGTTTTCCTCTAGCCGAAAAAAACATGCTCAAATAGTTCATGAATGCAACCTAGTGAGCCCTTTAGTCTGAGCACTTGCATGTTAAACATCATGCAAGAGAGTGGAAAATGTTTGCCCTGTACATGGCAGTCTGCTAGTCATTTGGCAGTCTGCTAGTCATTTGCACATTGACCATTTACCCTTGTGTGACAACAATCCACACAAAAATCTGCTCACACTGCATCCATTTGTGTTACATTACTATATATATTGAATTCGATGCTAGGAATTGTAAAAGGGAAAGCAAGTTTTAAAATCCTTAATTAGGCAACACATTGAGAAATTAAAAATCATTAACAAAAATAAGAAGTGGCCATGTATAAATCTTTTCGACATATCCTATCATTGTAGTGGTAAAATAAAAGTATTATTGTTGCTAATTTGAAGAACAATATGTGATCAATTTAGCGCTAAAATATATCCTGTCCTGAAAGGGTTAACTACTCTCTGTGTTTGAGACGTTTCCGTTTCTTTTTAAATTTGTAGCAAACTGTAGCCTTGGTATGTGTGCAGCAGGCAGCGTGTGTGAAGATTTCTACGGTGGGTATCTGTGTGATTGTCCACCGGGGTATGGAGGTGTAGGCTGTGCTGAAGGTGAGAAGCCATTACAACGATTGCACGCATGTCAAACATATAGGGAACACACTGGTGCTCCGAAAGGTTTCCGACCCCCCCCCCCCCCCCCAAAAAAAAAAAAAAAAAAAAAAAAAATCGACATGCATTTTGAATTTCAAACTCCATATTTGCTACAGTGTGTAGCCATAATTATATAACATATCCCAACATTTGCGTGTGAGTGGGAAGGGGGGCTGATATTATGCCCCCTAATGTCCAAATTGGATGATTGGATACATTGCAAGCATGTAATAGGTAGAGGAGACCAATAATAAACCCCTGAAATAATGATGGAAGACACATACTTATTAATCAGCACACACGCACATCCTCACACAAGAAAAGAAAATAACTGGTTGGAGGTTAAAGAGCATGAGGGGGGGAGGGTATATTTGATAATAATGCACACTTTACTTCTGTTAGGGTAAGTACCCATGACATTGTACCCCAAACATACAGATGGAAGTAGTTTGGGGAATAGCTTTGGTGGCAATGTCTTACAGTTCAATCTTTTTTATATTGTTAAATCCCAGTACTATAAATGAATGTCCTTTTAGTTACCCGTTTTTCCTCAGACGCAACACTGTCTGGTACTTTTATTTCCATGCATGTTTTTTACTGAGATATCAGTATGAAATATATTTGTCTCCTAAATCCAAGTCTTAATTTTTGTGTAATCCATTCAATGCTGATACCATATGATTTGGCTGTGATATCCTTTATTTTGATCCTCTTTTGGTCAATTTCGTGCAATGTGTCGTGTACGACCTATGTCTTTTCCCCGATTTATTTCATTCAAAAAAAAAAGAAGTTGATGTGACCATTTGATAATGTTAGTGGTCTTATACAGAGATATTCTTGTTAAGATGAAACGAATAGATGATTGCTGTACGATGTACAGGACACATTTCAACGAGTTGCCCTCGATCGTCATGTCCTATTCCAATGTATTACTCACTCTCTCTCTCGTCAGATGCAATATCTGACACTAGATTATTTCTTTTCTATACATGACGGTTTGCGACAGATGTCGGTGTGATAAAATGGATTCTGAATCCCAGCCAGTCGATAAGACTTAATCTTGACTACAACATCACTTGTAAAGTGGACGTGCCTGACCGGAGTTGTGGGATCGAGTTCTTTGTTTCCAAACGGTACTTGATGATTAGATCGGGGTACATGTTGCTCATCATCCAATCCTCTGCCGATAAGTCCACGTTTCTGACGGCGTCAAACGGCATGTTGAGCGAGTACGGGTACTTCAACCTGCCGACCATTTGGTTTCAGCTTTACCTTTGGAGTAAAGAACCGACTAGATTGAGCATGTTTGTCCAATGTGACTTGTATCTTCAAGGTATGTCTGTTCAATTAAATTAAATTAAATTACAAGAATGGTTTATTAAATAACTTGGTTTGCAACAATATGCTGAATTCACGTGTAAATATGCTGAATTCACGTGTAATTATAAGATACATGGCAATATCTACAGTTGATAAAAATGTTATACAGTGCGTCCCAGAAAAAACGAAACCGAGAATTATCGATGTTTCATCATAACTTAATCACAATTACTATCAATAAATGACACATATTTGTAAAGCTTAGAGCCTCTTCTTTCATTTGATGCAACTCATATGATGCATATTTCACGCATGAGTGATTAAAATCAATTCGAAGAGAGGGAACCCAAAAGTCGTTTGGCGCACGGTATCTCAATTTCAAAGAGAAAATCAAATTTCTAGAAAGTTCAGTTTCTGCCCTTTCATATGACACCTCAATCAGGAAGAATGAGCAAGGAATAACAAAGTTATATTTGTTTAAAGTGATGCTTACATTTCCATAATTTGATTAAACGAATTCGTTTTCACTGGCTGTCTGCCGTAGCAACATACGGAATTGACAAAAGACTTAACTCCGTTTCGTTGACGATCAGCCGTAGACGAAAGACTTCATGCAAGGCCGAAAAGTGAATTTGAGAAGAAAAGAAAAATAGAATAAAGATTAAATAAATTAATATAATGAGAAGTAGGAGAAGGTGAAGAAGGGAAGAAAGAAGAAGAAGAGGAAGACGAAAAAGAAGTGGAAGAAGAAGAGGCAGAAGAAGAAGAAAAGAAGCAAATAACATGTACAGAAATATTTTGGGCCACATTGTTTTAAAATCGTTTCAAAATTACAGTAAGTTCATTGGCTGCATGTATCTCTTTCAAAAAGTGTTTAAACTAACTATAACAATCCAATTTTCATTCAAATTGTATCTAAAATGTCTTGATTTGTAAATGTCTCTTATTACCTACACTACACATGTAGGTAATGAGAGACCTTTGGTGAAGCCGTCATTAATCATTGTTATGTTATTGATCAGTTACATCATGACCACAATTTTGTTACCAATAAAGAGAAGAAGTTACTGAAGAGAATACAAAACTTTCTGTATGTGTAACATGTTTCATGTTTATGTAAATTATGCAAATGTGCTTAAGGGTCCCAATTCCCTACACCTACCCTATGCATTCATTATAGTTAAATTACGAAAATGGCATATTGCTTTAAGATTTCATAATGTAATCGCGTGACCAGTACTCTACATTTTCTCAGCCCTCTGACAATAATGTGTGCTGTAAATCATATCTATGTATCATATTTTGCAATGTAGATACATATCCTGCTTTACCAAATTTGTCTTTTCAGGGATAAATTGTGCTTCGAACCCTTGCAGCATTTATAGCGATTGCTTCGATCATGACGCTGGATATAAATGTGTTTGCCATCTAGGATACGAAGGAGTGAATTGTAGTCAGCGTAAGTACCTTTGTGTTTTACTGTATGGGGCTTAACCCGTGGGGGGGGGGGGTGCCCCCACTACTATGGTAAACAAAGATGTGCCAAGAAATAAGTCCCTGAGCACGGGGTATGATTTTGTGTTGGAAAGTCCCTAAAAATGATTCTCTAAATACTCTTTTGTTCAGAAATAACACTTGACCCACGTTCTCGCTAAAGTGTAAATTCCAGATACAAAATAATTGAACATTTTATCACTGTTTTATCCAACCTTCTTCCCTTTTTAGCCAAAATGACCCATAATAGCGCGAATGGGTTTGAATTGCTTTAGCCACACAACCCTGTCCAAATCAAACTTGAGCACCCGGGACCCCCCCCCCCCCATGTCCATCTAGATTAGGGTTAAACCCATACACCCATCATGTATTGGTGGTATAAATAATTCGCCTACGGGAAAAAGATATTTAAGCAGTTAACATGCTGGTGAGTAAAATTTAATCTCCAATGGATAAATACCAAATGTTGGCTTGGTTTATTTTGCATTTTACAAAATGATCCTGTGCACACTATAGATTTACCCAGGATTATTTTATGTGACCATTAACATTTGTCATCATTAACATGAAGTTTACAGTAATTTTTCAATCATATTCCTATTATTTCTGGTGTCTTTGTACCCTCGGAGTGAGGAAACTATGTGTCCACAACTGAATAAATGACCAGGGAACTATTCCTTGTTTCAGAGTGCACTTTTAAACCCCAATCATCTTGATTCACCTTTGATTCTGTAGACTGTACATATTGGTACATCTGAAAAACACATTGTTCAAAACAGTGGAACCCAGGTACAACTCATTTGGACCAAGTGAATCAGCTTTTTATGAGGGAATCTTCTTATTCAGAGTTAATGATAATAGTAATAATAATAATCTGGATTTCTATAACATTTAATAGTAAATACCGTCTCTAAGCGATTTACAGATACTATTACCCGTCATCGGATTCGTTCACGGACAATGTGCACCATCTCCACTCCCTGGGGAGTATTCCTACCATATGGTCACCTTGAGGGCATACAGCAATTACTAACACAAATGCTTTCATCATCCTACCATGTCCCCATTTCTCTCCTGGGTATGGAGTGGCACATGTATATCAATGCCTTGCCAAAATACAATAGTACCACGAATCGGGACTGAAAGATATTGCCTCGTTTTGGTGATGGTTTGATATGGTTGTTCTTTGAAAGCTAGACTCCACTGTTCTTTAACTCTTTACTTACTCTGATCAACTAATGGAACACAACAGTTGACTACCACAGTTGTCACACGTACAGAGGGTCTCATATACAGTGTGGTAGCGTAAGGTCTATCCGTAATGAATAAAGGGGTGGGGCTCGTTCATATATGCTGCCGTAAACCATCATGGCTTTGGGGGACTTGCAAGAAAGTTGGGATGAAAAAAATTAGCTGTGTACAGCAGTCGAAGTTCTTACGCGTACTCACTTCTCTATGTGTTACATAGAAGAATAACAAATAATGTGAGCTTAAAAAACCCTTCGGGAAACCGCCATGGTTGACAGCAGCCTATCTGAACAAGTCTGTCATTGTGCTATTCAAGTAATTCAGAGGTTATTGCTGTCATGGCCCCCTTTTTTCATCTCATTCTTCATATTGCAGTCGCAGAACAGGCAAGAGGAATTATTGAATATATCCAGGCCAATAATACGAACACGACCATCACAATCTGTAGAGAGTACCAAATGTGTTCATACATAGGGTGTGGTGCGTCAAACTGGTTTGGTGAAATCTCCAGGTGTAGCTGTGATGATGCCTGTGAGCGCTTTGCAGATTGCTGCTGGGACTATCAATCAGCATGCCAGACCGGAGGGGGTGGTGATGATGGAGATGGATTTGGTGTCTTTGACCCTCCTGGTTTCTCTGACCCTTTCGGTGCTGGGGAGGAAAAATTTGACATGCCTGCTTCAGCACGTCCCGACATGTATTCATGTTTTCCAACACGGAAAATGAATTATCTATTTGTCTCGCGATGCCCTCCAGCGTGGGACGGTTCAGATTCCCAGGCCAGATGCGAGAACACTACTGATTTCAGTGACCCACTCATCTTTGTTCCGGTGTCTCTTGGAACCCAGATGACATTCAGAAATGTGTATTGTGCTATCTGTCATGGTGTTCAACCTGCCAACCTCACATCTTGGCCAGTTGATTTCCATTGCGGTGATGATGAGATCCTGCCATTGGATATTGATGAAATGCTTGACAGAATCAGAAGCGGAATGTGCAATCATACAATTGATGATGCCAATAAAATTTCCCGTACCCCTGCGTATCGACCGTGCGCTGTCGACGTGATAAGCAATTGTCCAGAAGACTTTGTAGATAATGGTATTGCTGAAGCTTGTGCAGGGTTCAAAGCACCTCTGCAGCCTCCTGAAACACAATCAGTTTTTGCTAATGGATACTGTGTCGCATGTAATCTTCCAGATCTTAGCTATTCAGAGTTCGCACCTTGTATAATTGTAGAAGTGGGAGATGTTGCGCCACCTGCAGGTTTCCCACTCACGGTCCTGGTAGACTTCAAAGGGAATAATGGTATTCAGTTCAAAGTTAATCGAGACGTTGTAAAGCAGGAAACTGTGGAATGTCAAGTAGGAGCTGTCTTTGACAGCCTGGCTGGCATCTGTCGTTCTCTATCATGTGCGACTGGCCTGTCTCTTCAAGATGGTGAGTGTACCTGGAATGTCAGGTGTGTTGGGAACCGTGTTGGCATTGAATTGAGTGGTTTCAACATCACAAACAGAGACTGCGTCTCCTTTCAGGAAGCGCAAGGTATGATGAAGTGCCTTGCAGATATCCTTGAACTGTCTTTGGATGATGTTTTTCTAATCCGTGCCAACCCTGATGTGAATCAGTGCATCGGCCAAGATGTGGATGAGACAATGAAAGTTGAAATCCATGTCAAGATGTCGTATTCCAAGATGAGCAAGATGGTTACCAGTTCCTCAAGAGTTCATATATGTGGACCATCAGTTTTGCAGTTCGAGGTGTTGTGCAGTGATGAGGATAGGCCTTGCCAATATGGATGGACCAATGTGGACTATGGAAAGGATGTCTCTATGGTCAGTATTGATCAGACAACATATCTGACATTCAGGGGATTTCATGCAACACGAAGATACAAATCTGTAGAAGTGAGAAGAACAGCAGAGCTTCAAAGGTCACAAGAAAACGGTACAATTTCTCTACAAGAGATAGTCCAGATTTGTTCTGACCCAACAGGAAATGCCACTGATACCAGATTAGGGGATCTTCCCTGTCCAACAATCACCATGAATGCTTCTGAGTTCCATCAGGTCCACATTGGGGATGGTACAATCCTGGTCCACTTGGAGTCCAGTAGGAACTTCACTGAATCTGAATTCAGGATAGGTGACGCAGGCAACGTTCTAGTGTGTTCGTTTTTATCAGAGAGGAGCGGAATTCTAAACGTGACTACACCTGAGGAATTTCTGCAGTACTCAGACACACAGAGCATTCTCAGTACCGTGTGCGTGACTCTCTCCCTCATTTCCCTAACAGTATCACTCTCCACATTCATCATGTTTCCATCTCTTCGCAAATTGACCAACAACAAACTCTTGTTTATGTTTTGCGTTTTCCTGTTCCTGGCTCAGCTCCTGACAGTCGTCGGTTCATATGCATCCCCTATTCCCAAGCTCTGTAAAGTCGTCTCTGCGACCACCCATTTCTGCTGGATAGCTGTATTTGCCATAACCAACTCACTTGCGTTTGATTTACACCACACGTTCGGTTATAACCAGAGTTTCACGTTTGCGCAGACGAGCTTGAAGTCGCTCGTCAGATACCTGGTGTATGTCCCAGGTGTGTCTCTGTGTGTGGTCATTCCTTGTGTCTGTATTGATGTCATCACTGATTCGCAGGTTCTGGATTACACCTATGGTGACCTTTGCTGGGTTGGTGATGATTTGATGAGGCTTCTTGCCTTTGGTGTCCCAATGGCTGTACTGCTCGCAATCAATGTCATTTTCTTCTCCTACACTGCTATCGGCATCTGGAAGGGACATCAGAACGCTAAGAAGGTGGGGAGGAAGAACATGCGGCCGAGTTTCCAGGAGAGATTTGACCTGCTGAAGATTTATATCAAGGTACAACGTACATTGTGATTCTATCCAAAGTATTTGACAGACATATTTACTCTAAACATCAGCTATGCTCAAAATCAGTAAGCACTTGCTATGTAAAGGAATATCAGTTCTTAAAAAATGAGCTAGGTTTAGTATGAGGGAGGCAATATTTATTTTACGTGATGCCATTGACAATAAAAGGGTCATACAGCCTCCTTGTGGATAGCGAATGATGTAAAGTTATCAAGAAAAAACTTAAGGAAAGGAAATGAACATTGAACTTACAAGCCTTGACACCCCAAAATGTCAGTTTTTAATGATTATAGCAATTCACAGTTTTATGTCACCAAGCATTCTGCTTATGAATCTAGATTATAAGCTCATAAACTAATTAGACTATGACCTGTCCGACTTTTTTGACTTCCAGGTGTCGACGCTGATGGGGTTTACGTGGGCTACGGCTTTCATTATCCCTTTCTGTGGTATTAGCGCCCTCTGGTATCTCTTCATTGTGCTCAATGGACTCCAAGGTAAGCTAGCGGTTCTACAACACATGCTCTGGCGGGCAATTCGCCATGCGGCCGGTACGAGGTCGTCTTGGTGCATTCAGCACCTGTGAAAATTATATGATTATTCGATACAAAACTCCTCAAATTTGGTTGTTATACCATCCATTTTTACTTCTTTATTAGTCTCTAAAGAGAAATTTTTTTTGTTTAAATATTGGTAAAGCATGGAGTAGAGATGCAATCACAACCTAAGAACAGTGAGGTGAGACATACCTGAGAAGTGGCGCCTCCTCCTGGGAAAAACCACGTTTAAAAATACGTAAATTTTACCTTTTTTTGGAGATGGGGGGGGGGGGGGGGTGCGAATTTTCAAATTTTCGGGAGTAAAACAAAAATTGCCCCCCCCCCCCCCCTCCCTCAGAAATCCTGGATCAGCGCCTGGGTCAGAGTAATGTCCCACAATCAAACACGTTTATAAACTTCACTGAAGAGAGCTGAAAAGTGGCCATTGCATATAGATAGGTGACCTTTACAGAGAGGTGGCCACAATGTACTTTACTTTTATTAAAATCTTATAGAGCAAAATAATGAGATGAATTGATTGTGCTGTTCTATATAAATGCTTTAATAAAAGAATGACCTTTGAGGCACCTCATGCATCCATACTCGTACAGAAATAGTCATAAAGTGAAACCTGTGTGTATTAACTACTCAAGGGACACAAGAAAAGTGTTCTTTACGAACAGGTTCATTACATGTTCCAATGATGGTCTCTCTACAAGCATCATGGCATGGTTCACTGTATTACTGATTTGTGTGCATTGAAGCATTGGATGACAATGTGATCCTACTTTACTTTCCATGTTCTTTCTTGAGCAGGTGTGTACATCTTTCTTGCTTTCACCGCCAACCAGCGGGTGTGGAACCTCTGCAAGGCTCTAGTCTGCGTTGCCGACGAGCCATCTTCGAGGAGATCCACCAACTTCACGGAAAGCACCCTCGGAACCGAAGACAACAGTCGGTCCGCTCGCCAAAACAGAAGGGATGATGACGATGATCCGAGGGTTGATATGGTGATCGATTAACGGCGGAAGGAAGATAATGGAGAGAGCTAAAAGAAGCAGAAGGGAAGGGGTGGATTGAAGGAGAGGAAGTGATCTGTCCCATGGTGACTTACAATATCAAGAAATGATCTCTGGGGTGGTATTCTGAAAACTATGTTATCTTTATGTTTAATAGTGAAAGTACGTTAATTTTCATAGCAAATTAAAAATGGGACGAATCATTGGCTACATGACAGTGCAAATCTGGCTGCGGACGTGTAGGATAAGTACAGGAAAAGATACATATACGCGTCAAGCCAGGCCCAGTAATAATATTCTGTGTAGTATCAGTTTGATATGACAATTCGCCTATCTTGAAGTTGAAGTTTGAAGTTTTATTTGGTCTACATTTTACATAGAAAAACAGTTTATATCCTTTTTTTAATTTTTTTAATTTTATTATACAGGCGTATATTATTAAGAGTAGATTTCCCACAAGAAAAAAAAAATTAATTAAAGATTTTAAATCAAATATAATGTACGGAAAAATGGTACGAAATTTCGAAATCATATGGCTGCGAATAGTCTCATTGGACAACGCCCCCTATCGTCAGAGTCCAGCAGCCTAACATGTTAGCCTACTGTTTTTTACCCCAAAAAATCGTTCAAAAAAAAAAAAACGTTGACACTAGCTCTTTCATTTGAACCCTCATGTCCCATTGACTTTTGAAAGTTCACCCACTATAATTTGATCAAAATAGGTCGCTAGCTCGCCATTGCCTATATAATACACATGTGAAGCAAGTCGAACTTTGGACGCAATTTGCCAAGCGATTGTAAGATTGCAAACACACGAAGGATAACAAGCATGAATTATCATAGATCAGTTCTGATCGGTTCATTATGTCCATTTCAGCGAACCCCCCACCGTAATTTTTCCATTTAGTATAGGCAAGCATTTTGCCGGGGTAAGCAAAAACATGAATATTCATGATCGCCATGGACTATTCGATTATTTACAGAGGTGTGCAATTGTGCACCACATCAAACTCCCCTACTTTAAGTCAAGTATTTCATTGAATTATGTAGTTTGGTAGGTTTATTTTAATAACTGTTTAGTTATCAGATATCAATGACAGTGTAAAGATATGGAAAATGTTCTTGTATTTTATATTTAGCAAAGCAATCTCACATACAAATTCACTACCAAGTGTCGTCTAATCCGCCGATTGCCGTCTGCTATATACGTCCAGCGAGCAATATGATGTATATATTTATTTTTATTTATTTATTTATTTTTATTTATGCATGTTCACAATTTCACAATTCATTGAAGTTAACATCACATGAAAAATTAATATAATATAACAAATCATTTTCAATTTTACATGGATCATGGATGAATAGGTGTAGAAAAAGAATATAACATTGTTTTATCAAAGACAAGTTGCAACTTATATACAGTTTCAAGAATGAACACACAAAGGTGATGAAACATAACCAAATAGAGCTTGAATCGTTAAAACACCTTTCAAATATATAATATATGACAAATAAAATTCCTAAAGTTTTGTAGTGAACTATTTACACTATTTACAAAGTTAAAAAAAGACAGAAAAAAAAAAATCGTTAAGCCTAGTAACAAAATTATGTTAGATTTAATTAGAACTGATAAATAGATTATAATGTAAGTAATATCTTACATCTGTGAAATGATAATACATTTGAGTGCTCTTTTAAAGGAGTTTGTTGATTTTATATTTCGAATATCATTAGGTAAAGAATTAGTATATCGACATATATAATCGGCTAGGTAGAACAATGTAAAATGTGGGGAGCCTAAATAAAAAGCATAGCTTGTATGTAATAGGCTCCCGTACTGAGTAACACAATATAGTAGGTCTGGATTTAAAAGGTATTAGGAGGCGAAAACGGAGTATAGTATGAGATTTTAGAGACTTCAAATGTAACACTGATACTTTTAAGAATATGGTCTTAAACGTCATGACTGAATCTTATTTTTAGCATATGTAGAATGATGGTATAAATGTGTTTTGAAAGATATTTTTCAGAAAATTTGTTTCATGGAAGAATGATGAAACCTACTTGGTTTTCATCTTTCCTCTCGAAATCTCACAAGATATGCTTTCTTTTTAATCATGATTTAATTATAAATGACGACTGAATCTTGTACAATGTATTATATATGCAATAGATTATTCCAATGAGCAGTAAAGGTTTGAAAGTTGTATTGAAATGGTTTCATCCTCTTAAACCAGTGGTTTGATATTAACTAATTGAATGATAAGTACACCTCAAGCCAAGATGTTATCAAGCACTCTATAATCATCACTGCAACAGTTTCTGGTTGTACAATGCAGTATCTTTGCATTAAAAACTTATATCCAGATATCCTGCATGGAAATTTAATACAATCCTGGAGAAGTTAGCTAGATATACTTTTGCAAGGCCGCAAAAGGGCATGATAAATGCTACACTAGTATCTGTCACAAACTTAGTTCTACCTTGATATTGATATGTTATCTATATTATTTTACTGGTATATCACATCTATATTTATATAGTTGTACAATTTATGGTGTTCTTGTGATTTTGATCGGTGTTACCAGTTTTCTTTTCACATACTATCCTATGTAGGTGACTTAATATGTCACAGTAACACTTTGGAAGAGACCTTCTTTGGGAAAATCATATTCGAACCGTTCATCGGTAGTTTAGTATACAAATAATGAATGGTTATGAGTTCAATAGTGCGAATATTTTCATGAGTTGAAAGATTAACATTCTATTCAACGAGGCGTCAGCCGAGTTGAATAGAGTTAACGTTAATCTTTCAACAAATGAAAATATTTGCACTATTGAACGAATGAAAAACATTCATTATTTGTTTTATACAACATCAAAGGAGATCTAATAGAACGTTAATCAACAAATTATGCTTTACTCCTTATATGTATTAAAGTTGGAGTCAAGCCTTCTCGATTACATACATTCAAATTGCCTTCGCGTCAGATACACACAGGGATACGCGCACGGCAGAGAGGTACGCAGTCTGCATATAACCAAAAATGCACGCCCGTGCAATAGAACATCTATTGAATATCATGTGACCAACAATCCTCCAATCAAATGACAAGGATCCATGTAGGTGTTGTATAATGTTGACTAAAGAGACTGCGATAACGATAATGGTAACTACAAATTGTTCCAAAATTGCTCCCATTGGAATTCATTGTTGTAGGTCAAAGCTCAACGATTTAAGCCAATGAGCCTCCCTTGGCAATTTTTGTCTCGTTGAAATCGTTCGCGCGGCCACCGATTTTTGTACGACAAACCTCAACAATTGTCTCTGAGTGCCGTGAATTTCAGTCCTTGTGGGCAAGTGCCCTTTACGCTTTATTGACAAAACCCTAACAATTTTATTGTTCAGTTTTGACCGCAGTTACTAAATATTTCCGTATAGTTTATTGTTATTGACGATCGAGGTCTGAGTAGCATTTACCAAGAGACCTCAGATGACAATATATATATGCAAATGTAAGCGCAACTTTCACCAACATTATTATTACGTTCAGAATTTGAAGCAGGTAAAACATTTGTAAATATATATCACTTCATGTTTAAAAAATTGTTGGTTATAAATGTCTTTGCTGCTATTCTGCTGGTAAAATATAGATCAATATAAGTATGTATGTAAACTTATTATCAATAACAAATGCAAAAACTGTTTTAAGCTATTGAAATCGTTGCATCTGATTGGCTGTTGGCAAAATTATTATAGAAACGTGACTTGTTATTGTTAACAAGTTTTATGAATTGGGGCCCTGAGCTCAAAACAGGATTAAATCAGGAGCTAATTAGCTAAAGCAGGGTAAGAATATAGAGACCCTTAATGTGCACATTGCGTGGTGGATATCACGACTATCAAAATATGTTATATTAGTGTCAATATTGCTTTTGTGCCTTTTGACATTCGGTCTTTGTTTACTATTGAAAAGAAAAAATTGCAGTACAGTGTATAGAAATTGCACAATTGCATACTATGTTAAAAACACCGAAATTAGTTAAAAATAAAATACACATGTATGTACATGTATGTATTTGTGGAAGTCGTCACGTGAATAATAAAAAAAATGCACAGAAAAACAAAGTGGATTATTTGACCATTTATTTTAGATGTGGTATTGAAGAATACAATACATGTTATCTATTATCGAGGAACCAAATAACATTGCGAGCAAACTGATTTAAGAAAAAGAATGTAAAAGGGGCTATTATTAGAATTTCAATTCAGAAACAGCCATGACCCTTTTCTCCCTCCAATTCCACTATTTTACATCCTTTCCAAACACAAACACGTGTTGGATTCATGCAGGCGCGGATCCAGGATTTCTTGGGGGGGAGGGGCAAATTTGAAATCAATTTGAAATTTAGTGTGCTGAAATTTGAAAATCGTGCCGGCCGATAATTCGATCAGTGGAGGGGGTTGGGGCCCATCTAAAAAAAAAAGGTAAAATTAACGTGTTTTTACACATTTTTTTTCCGGGGAGGTGGGGGGGGGGGGGCGGGCCCCTCCAACCCCCCACCCCTGGATCTGCACTAGATTCATGTATTAGCATTGAAAGGCTTATAACATGACCTTCCCGTTCAGTTTTTTAGTGCTCTCATTCATGATTCAATCTCTCATCCCTCTCTCTGAAAGTTGTGTTGATCTATTTATCCTTATAATTCTTTGATACCCTACTTTAAATAAAATCAGAATTTGTTTTCCGGATATTTGTTAAAATTGCATCCTTGTAATGCAAAGGTTTCTGGCCTTTTTACTTTTGTCATGTCCCTGTGATATGAGGCGTGATGGCTCAGTGGTAGACCAGTGGTTTTGTAACCGGGAGGTCCCGGGTTCAAAACCAAGTAAATGTGTTTATGCCCTTTGGTAAGGCATTAATCCTCATTACCAAGTCCCTTGGAGATGACTTAAAGCAGTCGGCCCCTTGGTTGTTTACTTACAAGCATATTCTTACTTTCTAATGGCAGTCTGGTACAAACAATAATCAATCTTATGTTCATCCCTTTCACTCTTAAAATCGATCTTCCACCACATCTCTATTCTTCTATCACTCTCCTTTCTCTCCATTTTCTCATCTATTCTCATCAGTTCATTCTTCGATAAAGCCACTCTTAGTTTTCTCTTTGTATAATCAAATATTCCATCTTCATTTATTCCAAACAAATGGAGGAGAGTTACGAGAGGAATATAAAACCTGAACCTAAATATAAAATGGACACTGTAACAAAATCTTTTACAAAAGAGCAGTTTTTTATTACAAATACTTTTTGATAACATAGAACTCATTCATTAAATGTCGGAGCAAAGACCCACATGTCCACTGGGTATCAATTCTGAAGGGCATGCTTATTTCTCCATCTTATCCCTTTGATCTTAGATTTTAATTCTATTCTAAATTATACCGTCACAACTCACATGGATGAAATACAAAACAATGACAACTTCAGCAAATAGAAAATATAATAAATGGCCTTAAGAAGAAAATGCATTTATGTCAACCAAATGGAAATTGACCTATCAACAAAATTAGATTCAATGCAAGATTGTTGAATGTTACTTGAGTAGTTGGCTACAACCAATATTACAAATATGATACATTGATATAAACACTAATAAACTTCTGAACTTCTGGACCCAACACTATACCTAACCCTAATCATCCTACAACCAACTATTCTAATGGCAATACAAGGTTTCTTGTACATCTCTGAGTACATAAAGACAGGAGCGAATATTTGATTATTTCTTGAAGCTGAGCTGTAAATCATACACTTGATGTTATCTTGAAATTCTGATAATCCTTCAAAACTATTTTTTTTAAAGTTGTAAAACGCACCTTTATCATCTACTTTTATAATTAATGCAGTATTAGCAACATTTTATATTTCAACTGCAGAATGAGCACCATGTACTTATACACCGATTGTTCCTTTCATAGGACACATACTTTAGTAAAGTAGAAAACAATGAACAATATTAGTCCAGTTAATAGTACAATTACCACATTAGTAACTATTTATACTTGAGGAAATGTTTTGACAACTAGATTATGTTGAGCTACTACAGAAATATATTTACAATGGGGAACAACATTATATTTGGCAGTGAAAAATCTGTTGTTGTCCACTTTGGCAAATATCTGGGGCCCCAATATCTGGGGCCCCATTAGCTGTTAGGGGTAATACAAGTTACATTCCAACATGGATTTCACAACGGGTTGCATCCCAACTTGTTCCAGGCTTTATATCGGCAGGTTTAAATTGTCGATTAGTGCAGTCATTCATTGGTAATATTTACACTGCAGAATAAGCACCATGTTGTATCAAACACATGGTAAATTTGGCACTTTATGGGACTGTAGTATACAAACTGACATTAAATGATATGAGAACAGAAAAACATTTGTCATCATTGAGCAAACGTTTCTTTTTCAAAAATTACCAAACTTATTTTTTTCAACCATTTGAAAAAAAGAAAGTTCTCTGAAAATAAGTAGCAAATACGTAGAAAATGTCATAGTTATTATCAAAATTTTGTGGAAAAATAAGAAAATACAACATAGTACTATATAAAACTATACACTTTAATGATAGTCATCACAAATTAAAGAGAGGAATTGTTATTAAATAATCAATTTCTCTGACAAAACAAAACAGAACAGTTCTCTCTTCACTTTGCTTTATTTATATCGAGGGCTGATGCAATGTAATCCTACGTATCCAACATACAGAACCTTGTTACAACCAACTCATTTTAATAGAACAAGGAAATTCCCTTGTTTTAAATGACACCTTGTAATATATAAAGGGCTAGAGAACAATAGAAACAACCAGTGAGACCAAGCTCCTGTCTTATAAAGAGTTGCAATTGATCCAAATCAATCGCAAGTCCTCTAATCAATCGCAAATTTGCAGTCCCCTATTTCTTATGTACAAAGTTGCGATTAATATCAACTCTTCATAAGACGGGGCCCAGGTGTTTCTAGCATAACAGATTTTGATTAAACTCATCAACAATAACAACAACAAATATGAAGTCAATTTGTTTTTCAACTAATCACTGTCAATTTTAGTTCTCCTCGCATTTAATTCCTTGAGTTGCGTTTAAACCCACATTATTTAATATGAAAAAGGTTTTGATTTTCAAGCAATCACAGTCAATATTTTTTCACTAGCAATTTAAATCTTTGAGTCAAGTATAAACCCACATTTTTAGGCAAAAGGTTGTAATCGTCTCCAATGGGGTCAACATTGTCCCTTAAAGCCTCCCTGCACTACTTATAGCCACTTGCGCCCTCTATATAGCAAACAATGGCTAATCGGTGACCATTGGTTCCCCATGTTCCCCTTTTTCTTATGTTAATTGAGAGCTGTTTTGATGAGATAACCACTTGTCAGTGACCATGCAGGGAGGTCTAATCCCTCCTGGCCAAACTAGTACAGAGGGGCTTTAAAGCCTCAGAGAATCTGTTCAGATCCCAGACTTCCATCTTACACTCTTGCCACGATCTGCTTAAGCTTGACGACATCCAGCCCGGACGATGCTCCACACATCTTGTGGACTGACCGAAAGAATTTCATCCTCTCGGCCGACTCTTCAAAGTGCTTGGCTTTTTGACGAGCAACGTGGATGATCTAAGATGGGGAAAAGAATAAGCATATTGATTGAACAGACTAAATTTGATATTTTAATTCGTTTTCAAAGTATGCAAATGTTCTACAAAGAGAATTTAATAATTTAGATTTGAGATTTTATTAACTAAAAACAAAGGAACCCAGTTATAATGACTATAGAACTATTTAAGATAACTCCCTTGCAAGCAACATTTGATTGGAAGCAGACCATAACATAATGTAATATCCCAATATCAGATGGCCCCATATCTTCACTTGATATTACATCTTATATCAAGTTTCCTTATTAAAAATGAGACTTCCCTGCTCGAAAAAAATGAATTTAAAAGTAATAATAAACCCCTGAAAAAAATATTGGTAAGTTTTGAAATAATCATGAATTATCAATGAAGTTCAGTTGAATCTATTCATTGCCTGGACTAAATGATTATCAAAACAATTTTCAATGAATTGGGACTACTGGTACAAAGAAACTATTGATTCTGTATTGATCCCCCCCCCCCCCCTCCTCCCTGCTAATTAAGGTACATTGTGGCAACTTTGAAAGACCTACCTCGTCTGGTATATCGGCTAATCTGGCGGCGTTGAAACCGTAGCTCTTGGGACAAGCACCACCCACAAACTTGTAGAGGAATGTGATGGTTTCTTGCGAAGGGTCTTCTTCATTCTCGTTCTCAACCATACAAGCCTATCACAACAAATAAAGGACACAATGATGAGAGGTTAAAACCACAAAAAGATAAACATAGATGCTACAACATCAGGCAGACCAAACATCACACAAGCCAATAAGTTGTTAAAGAGACAAACAAGAAATTGGGAAAGGATATACAGTGAAACCTGTATATAAAGGCCACTCCGGGGAGACCAGGAAAGTGGTGGTCAATTTATATACAGGCTTCAACGAGAAACTATTTTCAAGAGAAACAAAAAAATGCAGTCTTATACCAGTAGTCGGATGGTCATTAAAGCAGGTTGGACTGTACATACAATCGTACAAAAAAAAACAAATGAAAATTACAATTTATACAGATCTTTCCAAACAAACTAATACAAGTATAAAAGACACACAGGAAGAAGAAATAAGATACAATTCAGACAGATGAGCATGACTGTCTGACTAAAAACAAAACCAAATGCTAAGAGTTACATTGCAAAGACATGTTCATTTGGCCTCTATTTCATTACCAAGTCTAACCAATATATGGATTATCGTTTGTTGGACAGTACAAAATATTGATCTTCTTCACAAAAAATATTGCGATTTATCATAAATGAACTTCAAAAGCCTCTCAATATTTTTTACAAGGTTCTTTAAAAAAAATCAGAGTAATACAGACAGATGACCATATCTATTTTGAGATGATCAGCAAAGAAAATATCAGGTGATCATTAATCACATGACCTACCATGTGACCCAGCCTGATGTTAGGGTCATGAGAGAAATATCAGAGTAATTCAGACAGATGGTCAAATCTATATTAAGATGATCAGCAAAGAAAATATCAGGTGATCATTAATCACATGACCTACCATGTGACCCAGCCTGATGTTAGGGTCATGTGAGAATTCCTCCACCAGGGAGTGGTAGTGGGTTGAGAAGAGCGTCCTGCATCCGACCACCTCCGACAGCTCCTTCACAACGGCCGTTGCTATGGCGGTGCCGTCGTAGGTTGCCGTGCCCCGCCCGAGCTCGTCCACCAAAACGAGGGAGTGCTTGGAGGCGTGTTTGAGGATGCTTGCCGTCTCGCTGAGCTCGACAAAGAACGTGCTCTCACCTGAGAAAGGGGACACAATAATGTAACTTTTAAAGGCATCATTTAACAATGTTAAATCTGAGATGCACGGCGACGACGTGTTATCAGTGTCTGTGATATGGTGAAACATTGAAGCCCTTAAAAATTCCACTTCAAAATGATCAAGAAGTGCCTCAAAAAAGTAAAAAATATTTGAGTGACCGGTTTTACCATACAAGTTTTCCCCAATAGACTGTAGTGTTATGAAAATCATTAGGAAAACACAAAATTTGATTTCGATTTTTAATTAATAAATAAATTGATAATCAGACAGGCAATCGGCTTGCAAAAGTCATGGGGTTCCTGACTGACCTAAAGGTTATAATTATCATTGCAGCATGAGCTAAATCCAGGATTTTGTTTCAGAATCTGTAGAAAACTGCTGTGAGCAGAACAATTGGAGAGGCAAAATGGTAAAAGTTTGAATGAAATAAGACAAACAACAAGGAAGTTAGGGATATTTTACATCAACCCACCTGAGAGTATGTTATCCCTGGCCCCGAGCCTGGTGAAAACCCTGTCGACCGGTGTGAGTCTGCAACCCTCTGCAGGGACGTAGCATCCCAGCTGTGCCATGACGATGATCAGACCGGCCTGTCTCATCAACGTGGACTTGCCTCCCATGTTGGGACCCGTCACTAGGATGCAGCTGCTGTTGCCATGGTTACCGTCTCCTTCATCCATCTCATTATCCTGGGAGAAGAATAATATGTGTATTTGTATTAATGATAATAATAGTTCCTTCTTATACATTGCTTTTCAAGACCGCAGGCCCTCTCAAAGAGCTTTACGGATATATATTATTACCCCAGGTCATCAAATTCAGTCTTACCTGCACACAATGTATGCATTCTCCACTCCCTGGGGAGCATTCCAGTCAGGCGTTGTTTTTACAAGCGCACACTTACTTGCTCATCTAACCACATTAACTTTCGCATCATACCGGGTAGTGTACACATTTAACACCTGGGTGGAGAGTGGCAAATGTAGATCAATGACTTGAACCACGGATCTTGTGATTCACAGTCCAGTGAAATATCCACTCGACCACGATACCTCTATTGTGCATGTATTTATCCCGTTGGATGCTCAAGATCCCTCCAATGTTGCACTATTAACCTGATTTAAGCGAAGCTGCCCTATGGTGCTAAAAACATTCAAGAAATTCTTTCCAACTTGGTAACCATTTAGGCAAGTCAAAGATTTGTCCTGTATGCTACCAGGTAATATTGCATTGTGCTATAGAATCGAGAAAATTAATTGACATCAAATGTCATTTCATACGATATTTTGTCTGATTTCAACTCTAGTATGCATTACTCAGATGATATGCTGCAGTCTTAGATGTAGTCAGTAACTTTGGAAACAATAGTTAGGACTTGCTCATTTACTAAACCTGGGGTGAGAGTGGCAAATGTAGATTAGTGTCTTGCTGAAGGAAACAAATCCCATGGCTAGGACACAAAATATGAACCGTTTGATCCACACTCTTGCAATATATCAACAATACCACAACACCCCTAAGAAGAAGCTTTCACTAATGTATTAATATATATTAGACACAATTATTTATCTAAAGTGCTGCCAATGATCTGAAAGCTTGCCAAAATGTTGTCCAAGGTCTGTCAGACATAGCAACAGCTCATGTATGCACAAAGTTGATATCAATCATGCAGCTACTAGTATGCATAACAGGTGACTTGAAAGTTGGTAACCAGTAGGCCTGGGTAGAAATATCTTAAACTGGTCTTTCAAAATAGAAGGTTTGTGACCTACATGTAAGTATACTGGCAAGATGCCATTGTACAACACTTTTCTAGCGACTCATCTCAAGAATGTATTCTTACATTAACGATACCAATGAATGTATCATTTGGGATGTAGTCTCCCCCGGCAAAGGTATGAGCAATACACGGATGACGTCCCTCTACGATAGCGATGTAGGGCTGCAAAGAAAAATGTCAATATAAATATTAAAGGTGGATTTAAAGGCCGTCTGTACTACTTTGGCTAGGAGGGATTAGACCACCCAGGGTGGTCACTGACAGGTGGCTATCTCATCAACTCAGCTCTCAATTAACATAAGAAAAAGAGGATCATGGGGGACCAATGGTCACGATTAGGCATTGTTTTATGTGTAGAGGGAGCAAGTAGCTACAGTGGGGCTTTAAACTGCATTGTACATGTATGTTAGCAATTATTGGTTTCAATTTATATTTCAAATTACAAAATAATATTGTCTTCAGGAAGAGTACCTGTGACTGCTCTAGCATTCTGATATTAACAAAACAATTCAAATTTAGTTTCCAATACATGTACATCCCTATTTTGCAACTAATCGAGGTAGACTTTGTATCTGCTATATATTGGAAAGGTAGAGTTCGTTAAAAAAGAAGGGGTATTTTATCTGCTCCTTAACATTTGTTGCCATTCCTCCTTACAAAATAGTGCAATCAGACTTTTCATATACCATCTACTGGAAATGTAGAAGCCATTGTGAGAGAAGGGGTAATTTACCTGCTCATCTTCAGAAGGAAGGACCATATCTGATCTACACATCGAGGGGTCAGTGACACAAAGACGTAACTCCATTTTGAGAAAAAGTAGTTTAAAGATAGAGGTCCACTTGGGCCTTAAGGAGTTAAGTCTATGTTTCACTAGCCATTGACTTCAATGGGGTGTTGGGTGGAGTTAAGACTTTGTGTTTCCTGGAAAGCCCACATTTTTCTGAACATTTTGATATCAATACTCATTTTAGCAAAATATGGAGTTACGTTTTTGTGTCACTGAACCCTCGACATGCATTTCAATATGAGATAAAAGATGTTTAAATAAAATAAACATCAGATGTGCGCGGAAACCCCTATTGAATCAAATACTGCAGGTAGACTTATGAATCTGCTATACATACTCTATGTAATGGAAGGGGAGACTTCATTACAAAAGAAGGGGTGTTTTACCTGTTCATTCTCCGAGGGAAGGACTATGTCTGGTCTACACATGCATTTCAATATGAGATAAAAGAGTTTGAATATTATTCAAACTCTTTTATCTCATATTGAAATTATTTAAAAATAAAGTTCAGATGTGTGCAGAAACCCCTATTTAAGCAAATACTGCAGGTAGACTTCTGAATCTGAATGTTCTGGAAGGAGAGGCTTCATTACCAAAGAAGGGGTGTTTTACCTGTTCATTCTCCGAGGGAAGGACTATGTCTGGTCGACACATATTGCCCTCTCCACTCTGGCTGTACTCGGCAAGGCACATTAAGACATCTAGAACAGACAGGCACTGGATGGCAGCATCCCATGACTTGTAGCTAATAAGGGCAGAAGGATGAAGAGCATACGATCAAGAGTCTGAGAAGCGCTTATCTGCTTCTAAGACATATTCTTCAGCAATTATATTTCTGCTGTCAATTTCCTCTCATGACTGATGTCCTTGAACCCTGAACCAAACGCTGCATATAAACCATAACCCTAAATCTAAAACCTGATTACAACCCTAACCTTCAATATAAAACCTGATTATAACCCTAACCCTAAATCTAAAACCCGATTACAACCCTAACCCTAAAACCTGATTATAACCCTAACCCTAAAACCTGACTACAACCCTAACCCTAAATCTAGAACCTGATTATAACCCTAACCCTAAATCTAAAACCTGATTACAACCCTAATCCTAAAACCTGATTACAACCCTAACCCTAAATCTAGAACCTGATTATAACCCTAACCCTAAATCTAAAACCTGATTACAACCCTAACCCTAAATCTAAAACCTGATTACAACCTTAACCCTAAATATAAAACCCGATTACCACACCAGAGCAAATTTTTGGGTCACTGTATACCTTATGGGCATGAGAAAATCACTTTACATAGCTTTGTGTCATTCAGAAAATCCCTAAAATTCAGAAAAATTGTTAACCATAATTGGCAGAAAGGCGATAGAGCATGTTTGTAAAAAGATCTAAATGTCAAGTTCAGTTTGTATTCAATTTTTTTTAAAGTTTTCATGTCAAGAAACATGAGAAAGATCTAAAAAAAAAGGCCTTACAGACAAACTGGCAGTGTTTAAAAGCAAATTAGGAAAAGCTCAATGTTCAGTTCTGTTAAATTTTTGGCTAGACGTAAGATACCAAAATGCCACATGACCTTGCAATGCATGGTCTACTTAATGAAAATTTGGCCTCAAAATTTACACAAATCTTTGATAAGTAAAATGTCACCAAAGGCATGTCTCAATTTCATAAGTTTACATCAATATACGACAGAGCTACATCCACTTACTGCTCATCAAACTTATGGAAGACTCTCCTCATGGAGTCCTTGAGGGCAGCATCACGCCGGTCCTCGGCATTCATCGTGTCGGCCAGCAGCTTCTGGATCGTCGGGGACCAGTAGCGTTTGAAACCCTTCTTGGAGGACGTGAGCTCGTACTCTTCTGGGATGTGGCGAGAGAGGGCAGATTCCGGAATCTCCATCTGGAATCGGTTCTTGGCAGTACCCCAGTAGACGATGTTCTTCAAAATGAAAAATGTGGTAGATGAGTGATTGAGCTACTTGAGATTTCGTTATTAAAACTTTGCCACTACAAAGACATTTTAATACAGAAGAAAATCATTTACCTTTTTTTTCAGTGTATTTGTTAACACAAAGCAGAGTTAAATACACATTTGCCATATCAGAGATTGCTTTATCATACTCTGGTATCACTCTCTAACAATCATTTTAATTGTACTAAAGCACTTTCTTGAGGCAGTTCACTGCATTGGGATTAAACAGGACCTACATACGTGCAAACATTTGAAAACAAGAATTAGGAATTTCTAGCACTAGTATGCCTTCGAAAATAAGAAATACACATGCAACGGCAGTGTAACTGGCAATACGCAGTGTCTGTACAAAAAAGCGAATACAAATTCGCTGCTCGATCATGCAGCCATTTAAGGCACGCAATACATAAACTCTCAAATTGCGGCACATGATAAAACAATCTTAATTTTGCTTTAGCAATAATTTTTTTTTGATGAAAAATCAGAATATTCCTAATTTTTAGGTCCTTTAAATCTTGAAACTCAGAATATTCCAGATAATGCCGAAGGGTTGGTAGGTTTGCTAATACTTACCCTGCATCCCAGTCTCTTCTTCTGTTTATCCAGGTATTCCTGTAGTCTGTCTTTGGTGTCAGCTATATCAGAGATGGCATTGTCATACTCTGGAATGACACCCTTGCATGGAATGATGGCTCCCTTTTCCTTGGCTTTCTTCTGGTCAAATGCAGTCTGAAATAACAAATAAAACAAGATTTGCAATTTAAATAGAAACACTTGTACCAATAATACTCATTTGATACTTATAAGAATATTTTAACAAACACTTTATTTGCCTTGTTTGTTCCCATTCCCTTTCATTGAGATCATCCTATTCCATCGAAACATTTGTTGCAATTGAATTTGTGTTGTGCGTATTACTTTCATCTATACTTTAAACTGTTATGTGTGTTTGTTATTGAAAATGGAATTGATTTATGAAACATGTTTGGCCAAAGGTTCTTTCAATGACAATACAATAACTTCCATTTAATAGAATACCACACCCAATATTGATAGATTCACCACCTGTTTTCCTTTATAACAGAGATGAAGAGGCCTAAAGTTGTGTTTTCAATACGAAAATCAATCTTGAGGAAAATATGAATGTGAACCATCAAAATAATTGCCCTGCATGACTTGGGTCTGTTAATTTATAGCATTCAATGCCACCCCTTCCCCATACCATCATTACACAACTTTAACTTACTGACTTCTGATTTTGTTTAAATTGCCATTGGCTTGATTCAGATTCAGGAGCTACCCCCTACCAGTAGGAAACTGGTTAACAATGCTTGTTGTATCCATAACATTTGCATTAACAAAGTCAAAGCATGAAAGTGAACAATTCTATGGGCATTTACATACCACTCTTTAGAAATTTAGCCATCTGATTGGTCGAAATTGGAGTCATGATTTTAGCCATTCCCGTAAAGAAACGAACAATACCAGTAACGGTCAATAGTTCATGAGTGAGATTCCCAAAAGATTATGTGTTAAAACTTACTTTGTACGAGTGCGGATAACATACAGTGCAGTGTGTGTGCAATTCCCAAATGATTGTAACAGTCAGTCATCTTTCCAGCAAAGATTAACAGACAGTGTCTCAGATTTTCTGTGATGTTTTAACCAATCTTTACTCAAGAAAAGGAAAAGGTAAGAATTCTTGGTAGATTTTTGTGTGAATTCGGTATATAAAAGATATATTGACTGCTTTGATATTCGAGGCCTGGCTGTTTCTATACTGGCTCTCGGGGACGTTGCATCCTGCCATGACCCCGAGGCGCGCCTGGGCACCCCTTCAGCCTATAAAAACAGCCAGGCCTCTCATAGCAGTCGATATAAAAGAAGATATTTGACATACGGTAGCAACAAGAGATAGAACAAACCTCAAAGAACTCTAAGGTATCTGCATAGTCTGGGTATTTGCCTCTGCATCCAGTGGACTTCAGAGATATACAAGCCTTCAGTAATGATGACCTAGGGTCAAAGGTCACAGATGACACAAATATCAAAAGTTACAGAAGGTGTATACATGCATATGAAACACATACATGTAGGATATATAATAGAAATGTGTGGCTTTAAAAAATATATAAGTTATATTCCATTGTGTATGAAATGTCCTTGCAGAAACTTAAATATGTAAATTAAAATCTATTTTTAATGAAATATCCTTGTAGAAAAGATAATATTTATGAAATATCCTTGAAGAAAAGCACTGATGTGTCTGAAAGAGCAAACTCAATTAATAGTACAAGAGGAACGTCACATATATATTGATAAATTTGTATGTTATAGGTAGGATACATAATGCCTCCGGCTACTATGTAGAGGAGGCATAAAAAGAAGTTCTAACTTACTTGAAATCTGGAACAGATTTCTTGAAGAGTTTGACAATCTTGAGACCACTCTCAAAGCCATCCAGAGCTGTGAGGAAATCACTGATCTTCCGTTTGCTGGACGAGAGAGAACAGAGATAGAAAGAAATCCATTACAACAGTCTACATGCCCACTCTCGGGAACTGAACCCAGAAATTTTTTATTAAAGGGGGTGTAGCATTGCAAATACTGGTTAACGGCATCTACAACTTCTTTTGGACAACTGCACATAAAAGAATGGACTTGATTAATAGACCAAAGTTCTCCTGCGCGCTTCGGTTTCGCGTCGTGAGTCAGGCCACACGAAAGACACAAAGTCTCGTCATGCTACACCCCCTTTAACATCAACATGTGTCATCTATCACTAAGCCTCGCCGGCTATCTACTGAGAATCTAAAATACTTCCTCTTCAAATTCCCATGAAACAATTGACAAAGAGAGGAAAGAGCACATGTTTGCCAGGTACAAGACTTAAATGATCAAGGGTCTTAGAAGTAAAGAAGAAAACTCAAAATGATGATTACAAAATGAGGATAGCAATCCGCTATCAAAAGAAAGTGCAGAATTTCTGAGTAGCTGGCCAAGACCAAAGAGGCTGACTACAGAAAACCTGGGGTCAAACCCTAGATCAAACACTAGCAGAGGTCTTTACTGTGGATACTGGAGACCATAATGCAGGGAATACATCTTGGGCCATTGGGCGTTGTGGCGTGCCCCTGTAATCCAGCTAACAATGGAAGTTACAAACTGTTTCAGCCGAGGACGCAGGTTCGGAACTGAGTCATGTCTTTCAGATGGTGACGTTTAAAGGTTGGTCCCCAGACGTAATTAATCATATCTGATTGATACACGTCTGTAAAAACCCAATACACACACACACATTGGGCCATTAAATAATTAAATCAATGGAAATGAAAAGGATTAACACTACTAGTTAAGGGATTGGTTAATACACAAAGAATAAATGACTTACAGGTAAGTGTGGGCAAAAAATAATTATGTTACATTTAGGAGGACACACATGGGATAAAGATAAGAACAAGAAGAGAAGGAAAATTACAAGTTTGATCTTTACAAGAAAGAGTAGCAAAGAAGGCTCCTCACCTGTAAACAGCATCTTCAAAGAAGATAGCTCTGCTGTCTGGATGATCCGAGTTTCTCTTTGACATACCAAGCGTATGGATCCTGCAATATCAAAACAAACCAAATCTTTGTTAAGTGCCTCGTTACAAATTATTTCATTCATCTGTTACAAATAATTGTATTTCACTAATGCGAATCACATACATTCAGTGTTGTAGGCCAAGACATGTTTGTCCTACCTAGCAACAATTAATGAAATACAATTATTTGTAATAAACAAGTGAATTAAAGAATTTGTAACTTTGCACTTAACAAATATTTATACAGTAAATTTGATTACATTACGAAAATATTTGATTACGCAGTGTCAAGGATTGTCTCCTGATATACTTCTGTAAAGGTACCATGTGATCTTATATTAGATAGCTTGATACCGAGATGTGATTGGTCCAGAGCTTTCAATTTTGAAAATGAGCAAGGTTTATTCAACTTGTCTTATTTGATGTGTAGAATTTCTTAGAAAAAAATTATTTTTTTATAGATGACTCTTAAACTTAATCTAGACCAAGATATTTGCAGGGCGAATTTTTGTGCCTGCAAACAGAGGGCGAGTACTCTTGCAACACATTTTAATCAGCCACCAAAAATGTTGCAATATGGGGTGACAAACATTGGCAGTTTCTACAGTACTTACTTGCTCAGCAATCTCTCAAGGTCGGGTAGCTTCTTGATAAGTTCCACAACCTCTGCTACGATGTCTGGGTTGCTATGGAGATCTGCAATGGCATCCAGTCTGGAAGGACAGGTTAAGAAGAGTTAAATATAACATGAATTTACTTTCAAAGGCAATGTATGCCTTTTAGATTTAGTGCTCAATTCATCACTATAATGAACCAAATTCCAAATAAAAAACCTCTGATAATATTAAGATTTTTTTTGTTGTTGATTTAAAAAAAAAAAAAAATTGTTGATTTTTTGTTGTTGATTATTTTGATTTTTTGATTCTTGATTTTTTTTTTTTGGGGGGGGGGGAACATTTTTGTCTCTTTGGAGCCAGAAGAAGGGCATTAATCCTGTGTCAATACAAATGAATTAATGCCCTTCAGGCTCCAAACAGACTGTATGTTCTCAGCATATTCAGTGAAATAGCATTTACACAGTAAAGGCTTTAAAGAGGTTGAGCTATGAAGAAATCAGCATTTAGATGCTCCTCCTACATCTTCCAGAATACACTCTTCATAATGTACAAACATCACATGAGAAAAATCCACTATATTTGATCAAATCCCAAAATTCTTTAGATATATTACATAAACAACCTTGATAAAAGGAAAGGAAACAAATAAAACCAAATGACATGAACTGACCTGTCATTAATAGACTTTGGATTGCACAGAGGGGTGCAGAGCCACTGTTTGAAGAGCCTCTTTCCGAATGGCGTCCGACAGCGATCCAGTGTCTCAAGTAGGGTGCCCTCTCTTGTCCCTGTGCTGCTATTCTCTAGTATGTCCAGATTACTCAGTGTAATACTGTCCAGGACCTAGAAATAAGTTTTCAAAAGATATCGCACTGGCTGATTTAGAAATAAGAATAAGTTTTCTTTTTCTTCACAAAGGAGCTTGTACGGATTGCATAGGGAATTGCATGAGTTTTAAACATATATGTCTCAGTTTGACAAGAATTCATATTTGCACATCTCTAAACAGTTACAATACAATATGCCCTTAATACTGGACACAAAATTGGATGGGTTGACGCTGAAAAACAACTTATGGTCAAGAAAGGTGAAAGAATCCATCTGGATAAAACGGATTAATCCTACACTGAATAGGGCCTCTGGCTATTCATTGTCACCAATCTTTGCTCTAGTGATCTTAAGGCAGCAGACAGCAAGAAACTGTGTGAATAATCTCTTGGTTTGGGGGAAAGTTTACAAGATCGGATGAAAGCTTGCCTACTAAATTTAAGGTTGATAGAAGCTTAAACTTCATGTTATGATTACCCCAACCAATAAAAGTTTCCTGTATCAGTTAAAATATCATTAATCATAATTAAAACATGACCAAGAAGAAGTTTCCACTTTATTGAAGTAATTTGCCAGAAAACACAAAAATTCCCAGAGAACAAAGCATTGATATTTCACACTTTTTCACAAATGCATGAAAGAGTTACTCTTTCAAAATGGCGACGGAGTGATGGTGACTGCACATGGGCAAAGCGGGCTCTCAATTAGTCCCTTCACGAGACTCACAAAGTAAAATCATAACTAAAACATGACCATGAATGTCTCACCATGTGCTGTTTGGATGTGAAGGATGGGAGAGGTGAGGAGGGTTTGCTACCCTCAACATCCAGGGGTTTGTACACCTCAAAGTTCCTCATGGACAACAGTTCCTGCTCTAGACAGCATTTCTTGAGGTACCTGTCAGGGTAGATACAGTCAAACCTGCTTTTAACAACCACCTGTATAGAAAGACCACCTGTCCATAAAGATTATATGCCCTGATAAGTGGTTCTCATAGCAACATGTATCAGAAGAACCTGTGTATTGCCCTACAGCCTGCTGAATTGAAATGAACTGCCTATAAAGACAATTTTTCTTGTCTCCAGAGAGCAGTTTTTATATGCAATTAAACAAATACTGTATATTGTGCATGGATAATGAAACCGTTACAGAGACCTGTCTAGAAAGACTATTTAAATAGGAAATAGGAACTACAGTGTACTGTGTATTGGTAATTGAACCTACTGAGAGAAGCCACCTTGACAGTCTACTTCAAAGGGCAAGTTCCTAGTTAGCACATATCAAAAGCAATTTTGAATAAAGATTTGACAAAGATTCTTTTCCTGAATTACCAGGAGACCTTGAGGCAGCACCTATTTCAACTATTTTTTCCAAGAATCTTGAATTTCCCAAACTTCTTTTTGATGATTTAAGGTGTGTTATCTCTTACCATGTACATGCTCCAAGAGCAGACAGAGCCATCTCACATCCTTCTTTGGGAGTTAGACCAAGAGAGTCAGCTGTAAAGATCACCAATTAACAATAAGAATTAGAATTGAAGTCAACTGAATGGCAACATTTCTTATACAGTCAAATCTGGTTTAGTGACACCTCGGAAATCAACCTGTCCATAAAGACAAACAAATTGTTCTTCTAAAGGAACACAACTTGCTTTTAAGTACGATCTGCTCATAAAGACTACCCTTTCCTGTCTCTCTTGAGCAGGATATACAAACATGGTTGACTGTAAATCATATAAAATAGTGCGCCTGGCAGAAGGAACAAACACCAATTTTTGTAATATCTCTTTCAGATCAATTTTTGATTGCCAAAGTAACAAGCTGTTGATGATTAAACGATGTACAGACCAAAATGTGTCGGGTAGATGTTATCAAAGAATTGCCAAAACATTGGAATGCTTTTCATTAGATATACATTTGTTGTCTGTGCAGCTACTCTTGTCCTTCTGCTGGGCACAAAATGAAAAGCTTAATATTCTTACCATCCGACAGCATCTCTTTCAGTTCATCAGGCCAGCAGCTCAATCCTCTTTTCTCTCCATTCTCCTGTTCATCCTTGTCTCTCTCGCTATCCTCAAAGTAGCCCTTCTCCATGAGTGCCTTGAGAGTCTTGGAGGCATCCCAGAACTCTGATCCGGGCAGGAGAGAGTCTTTGAGGACAGAGACCAGGTTGTTTGACAGGAGCTGCTGGGTCTTCGGAAGCAGTTTGCCACGTTCAAACAGAACCTGACCAAAATTCAAAGAGTTATCAAGAAATAGGTTAAGTGAAAGCGGTAGAATAAATAACATCAAGAGTGGATGCTTGCAGGCAGGAGAGTCCTTGAGAACCGAAAACATCATTGTTAAACAAGAACTATTGGGCCTTTGAGAGGAGCTTATAAAACACGTTCAAACAGAACCTAACCAAAATTCAAAGAATTGGCAATAAATTGGCTAAGAGTGGGTGCTACGTTTCAACAGAACTCTGATCAAGGCAGGAGAGAGTCTTTGAGAATGGAGATCAGGTTGTTTGACAGGAGTTGCTGGGTCTTTGGAAGCAGCTTGCCACGTTCAAACAAAACCTGACCAAAATTCAAAGAGTTGGCAAGAAATTGGCTAAGTTCAACCCCGTCTTAACTGGAAAATAAAGTTGCGGTGTCGTCCGGATGACATTTACCCCCTTCCAATTAAGACGCGTCAATCGGGGTAACGTCTGGACAATATCGAGGTAAATCTCACCCTAGTCGAGCCAGGGTGATATTTACCCGGGTGAACTCTACCCGGGTAAATGACGTCACCGCCGTGAAAAAAATGTATACATGTCCACAGCGTGTGCCAGCTGATCGCGATGGGGGAGGTGCGGTTGTTATGGTAACCTACCTTGGTGAGGTTTTTGCGGATGGCTGATTAAGACGATGTCCAAAAGCTCACCCCCCTGTTTTACGATCAGACCCCCCCACTGTTTCTCAACCACATGTCGCTCGGGTGAGATCAAAAAAGTTCTATTAAGACGGGGCTTTAAAGAGATAGAATACATCAAGAGTGCGTGCTGGCAATTCAAATAGAACTCTGCACCCCATCGACAGGAGAGTGTCTTTGAGAGCAGAGACCATGGTTGTTGAACAAGAACTATTGGGCCTTTGCCAGGAGAGGAGCTTGCCACATTCAAGCAAAACCTCAACAGACTCAAAGAGTGAAGCTATTGGCAGTGGTGATATGAAGAATAACATACATGTTTTGATCCCAAAGTGTCTCTTCTCCACAAGTACCTTCACTGTCTTTATAGAAGCATCCCAATTGTCAAGTCAACAGAGAAAATCATTGACCAGGATGGCAATATCTCAGTCATGAAGTAACAATTACATTTAATACTTCATTTTATATGTTCCTACAGAACCAGAGAAAATCAGGGTTTTAGCACAGGGTAACTATCTACAAATTATGTATTTGAAAAAAAAAAAGATGCAAAAACCAAAGTTTCTCGGCAGTGAATTAGGCTTACCTGTGCAGGAGGATAGTGAGCAATGAGTGTCCTAAACCTTGAACTGTGACGGTCATCTTGGAACTGGCCAATCTATAATTCGGTGAGAAGAAATATGAGAGGAATACAGCAAAACATTTACATTACATTGGTGACCAGTGAGCACTAAGAAATCAATCAAGATATATAACTACAGGGTACGTATATATATTTTTGACTAAAATAATCATGAATATCATAATATAAACTGAAAAAGCTTTTTCACAATGTTACTCACATAAAATTTGCCAATTGATGTTTCCACAATGCACACACCGTAGACACTCTCCCCACCAGAGCTCCCTTCACAAGGTCTTTCAGTGACTGCAAGAAGATAGCTGCTCTGTGCTTCACATGTATCACCATCGATAAAGCTAAAGGTTCTCGTGGCTGCATGAGAGGAAGAGATAAGAGAGAGAAAGAGATAACGACAGAGAAAGAGAGAGAGAAAGAGATAACGACAGAGAAAGAGAGAGAGAAGAGAGAGAGAGAGAGAGGGGCAGGATATGATGATAATAATACTAAAACATATCACCATCAAATGAAATTGTTTGTTCTTATTAGTATAAGTGAGCAAATGATATAATGACAATTTGACTGATATTGGAGTAATTTATTACTTTCAAAGTGATCCAAACATGGGTGGAAAATTGCTGGCAGCACTTAACAGGGGAAATTTGCCATGCAAAATTTGGAATAGGGATCAGGATCAATGTATGAACTGACTAGTTGCATATTCTACTTCATTAAACTATAGTGATCAATCAGTAGAATGATATCAACTTTAGATAACCATAAGGAGCAAACTATTTAGAGGATTTAAACTAATTAAATACAAATAGAATAGAAAGTTAGGAAGCAAGATGTTGAATGAAATAAAGAGCAAAGACAAAGTTACAGATAAAGGTATAGACACAAAAACGACGGATTAACAAAGAAGGGTGAGAAAAAGGGAGACATTATTACAAAAGGGCAGAGAAAGATTGAAGACAAGTTTGACGTATTAGGAAAAGAAAGAAAAAATTTAACAGGGCAAAATAACCTACCTTGGGTAGAAATCCTGCATATTTCTCTCTTGACAACTTTGTCGAATTTAGTCACGGCTCTGCTCACTGTTAGAAGAGAAGAAGCAAATAACATATGAAAAGTTAGGTAGAGGTTTAATACCCTGCTTAATGAAATCTGAATGCGTAACTAAGACAACAACTTATACATTTGTTTTTTCTACTTGCATCAGGGATGACAGTTAGAATTGATCAGAGGGCCTGAAAATGGCCTAGAATTAGCTATTTTGTACACAAAAAAGCCTACACTACGGTCTGAAAATAACTTGACATGGCCTGAAAACTGGCATCCTTGTTGCATGATAATTTTTTGTTGAAGTTTAGACGAATTTTTAAAACAGTAAATGATTTTCATCTGACCTGAATATTAACATGCTAGTCTTTAAATCAAGGGCTCATTTTGTATTAGAAAGATATTCATTCTTTAGTCCATAACAATGTTGATGTTAGAGCACTGCTATGGCAGGGTCCAATACTCACAGGTCTCTACATTTACAAATCATTCACATGCTCAGTTTCTTAAAGAAAGCAGTGAAGACCTATGTCTTCTTACATTAGTGTTGTATTTTTCTTTAAATGTTAAAGGGGGTGTAGCATGACGAGACTACGTGTCTTTCCCGTGGCCTGACCCATTAATCAAGTCCATTTGTTACGTGCAGTTGTCCAAAAGAAGTTGTAGATGGTGTTAGCCAGTATCTGCCATGCTACACCCCCTTTAAGTTAACCAATTTTATGATGTAAAGCATTTATACTATCAAATCATAATTATTATGTGCTACACAAATCAAATTGTATTATTATCATAATCATCATCATCATCATCATCTTCATAAACTAAAGCATCACATGATCTACTTACAGTGTTTGACCCGTTCTTGCATCATATCAGGAGTCTCTGTCTGTTCTACCCTAGCGATGCGGTATCCCTTCTGGATCAGCGTCTCACTGTACCGACTGAATGCTATCTCAGGGAAGCCCGAATGAGCGTTCTCTCCCTTTCATAAAATGGAGGAGGAAGGCAATTATTGTAAATATAAATATAATAACATGTTAAGATGCAAAAAATTAAATTGGGTGTTAATAGTTGGCAACCAAATTTGGTACAATTTAGTGTGATTTTACAATGTTTAACACACGACTTTGGTGACGGACATTTTTTTTTTCTGAGGTGAAAAAGTGGAATTTGATATTTTTAATCACAATACTAGCACTAACAAAGTATATGTTAATGGATATAAGGTTATTATGCAAGGTGCCAATCAAATCACCATTTAGAATGGATTATTTAGAATATATATTAAATTTAACTCCCTGCATTAAAAGTCTGATGGTTTAATTGTTAAACACATGAGAGGCGAAATGAATTAAGGATGTTACATATGCAACCGTTGATGGTGAACACAATGTATATTAAAGTCTCAGTAATAAGAAACAGCAACATTGTAATCTTCATACTAAAGTTTTGCTGATATTGTTTAAAAGTTGTATTCACCTTCATGAAGATAAGCCCAAGCTCCTTGACTGCTACCTCGGCATCCATGTGATACAGCTCATAAAACTTACCCATCTGCACAGAGAAAACAAATGGAAACTAGATGGAATTCGACTGCACGCAGTCGAAAATGATGCCTCCGTTATAGAGCAATTTTACAAACC